>CM038674.1:34960273-35170703 GCA_021605145.1 Aegilops bicornis | reverse complement strand
AATCACGTTGGGAGCATCTTCATCATCACGCCACTCCCTCGAGCCTTCCGTGCCTCGATCTACAAGTGGTATGTAGATACAAACTCTCTCTCTTGACTCGTTGCTTAGTAGGGCTCATAAGATGGATCTTGGTGAAACCGTAGGAAATTTTTAAGCCTGTAGCGTTCCCCAACAACTCTAGCGGTCCGAAAATCAAATGCAATAGTTTAGGAACTGCTTTACTATCTTGTGAGTTGATGGACTTGGGGTTCTCCCCGGGATCCCGTATACATACGAAAATGGTCAAAGACGGTAATAGGAACGTTCATTCGATCTGGATGGAGAGCTTGTGCAAAGCGAAGCATGGACATATTTGTTTCCCTTCACGCAATTTCTTCACCTTGCGTCTTCATGCTCGGACCCATTGTCCAATGCTGGTCTGACCAACACATGTGGAGCCATTCAAATGTGACTGCGTGACCTGATATGAGATCATGTGGGAGCGACACCCGGCGCTGGCTTCCATGGTTTGCTGACCGGTGGGGAAAAAGCAAACCTGCAGGAAAAACTTTTGGTTCTATTCGGGATGCATTAAAGGAAATGGCGGTGAAGCTTCGTTCTTGGAGAAAGGAGAATTTTGGTCATACCCACATCTGAAATTGAGAAACTACGAGGAGACAGATGGCAGACCTGCAACGCGTCCGTGCGGATAGATCTATGCTAAACCAAAAAATGAACCAGTTGGATGAATTACTCTATATAGAGAGAGATGCTTTGGCTACAGAGGTTGTGCGTCACTTGGTTAAGGAGGGAGAGCGAAACACAACGTATCTTCACCGTCAGGGCAATGTAACGGCGTGCTCTGGCTTGAATTACATCCAGCGACTCCGTCGTGCTAATGGTAACTTTGTGTTTCATGCCATTGGATATGGAGCATGGCCACCTCGTACTTCAAATAAGTATATACCAGGACCCGGCGCTAACTCCGGTGGTGTGCTGAAAGGGCATTGCACCGAAAGTGACACAAGGGATGAATGACATGTATATGCGCGCCTTCTCGGAGGAGGAGGGTGTCAGATGGCTCTATTTCAGATGCGGCCCAATAAAGCACCTGGCATGGATGGTATACCAGCTAGGATTTTTCCAGTGCAACTGGCACGTGTTGAGGACAGAAATTATAGCTGCCCAGTGCTAGAATTTTTCAAGTCAGGAAGTAATGCGAGGCAGGCGTGGAATGACGACCATCGTCCCTTATCCCAAAGGTTCCTCATCCAAAAGGAACTAAATGACTTTAGATAATACGTTTATTCAATGTGTTATATAAAATCGTGTCTAAATTCCTAGTTAGCTTGCGTCTTGACCATTGTTGGGAGAATTGATATCGGAGAATCAAAGTGCATTTATTCCTAGACGACTTATTTCTAATAACTCCATTATTGACTTTGAGTGTATCCATCATATACAATCGCTCAAAGAATAACATACCAAGCGGCTTGTGCTTACAAGCTTGATCTCTCGAAGGTGTATGATCGTGTGGACTGGGAGTTTGGAGCAAGCCCTAATTAAATGGGGGTTCTTGGTGGAGTGGATTTAATGGATAATAGCTTGTGTCCATCTGTCAAATATTCTGTTAAGTTCAATGGAAAGTTAGCTTGAGACGTTTACCCCCCTCTAGGGGCTTAGGCAAGGTGACCCTCTGTCTCCTTTCTTATTCCTATTTTTCTTGATGCTCTGTCCTATCTTATATCAAAAGATCCAGGTCAATGGTGGGGAGCTCAAGGGGTCTCAATTTGGTCGTGGTGCACCTGTTATCACTACAAAAATACACTTCTTTGAAGATGTGTGTTTGTCCACATGGGTCTGACATTTGCATCATGCATGTACGCATCCATGACGATTTTACGACAAAATCAAGATAGTCATACTGTCTTTGTCGTAGAAGTGTTCCATGACATTATGGAAATTATCATCACGGAAGTGCCCACTTCCATGATGATAAACCAGCGTCAGCGATAAGTGCTTTCATCAAGAAGTGCAGAAACCAACGCATGGCATCCCACTATAACGGGTCGCTTTTAAGCTATCGGGTTCCAGTTTGGATCAATAACCCGTTAATGACATGGACAATGGGGATTTTTCCACGTGTAAAATTCTCAATGCCACGGTAACCACATCTCGGCTCACCGTTGTTAGGGACGGAGATGTCATACACTCATTGGATCGAAGAGCGCCTATGATTCATCGACACATGGCACGGTCCAATAGAGGCCCATTCGGTGAAAAAGGCCGACTTGTTTGACTTGGTCAAAAGGTAGGCGAAGGCGGCCCATAGAAAAGCTTACATTAGCGGCATGTTAGCATATAACCCATTTACAGCCGCTAACTCACGGCCTACCCGGTATTTGGCCCGAGTGGCGTCATCCCCTGGGCCGATCCAATATGATATATCGACCCATTCTACCTTTACGGCCCATGCTTATGGCCGCATGACTTCTCTTTTGGCCCATAGGAGGCCCTTTGTAACTCTGGGCCCACTAAAAGACCCGATATGGCGGCCCATAATGAGCGATAGGTGTATGCTTTATACCCATTAATGGCCCATTATTCCATCGGCCGTTTCCATCGTCAGTTAACTTTGACCTTCTAAGGGCCCATTTATTCTTGGGCTCATTGTGGGAGTCTGGATTAGGGGTGCTTTCCGGGCGTCCGGAATCTCTTGATGTGGGCAGGTGATGGGCCGTCAAGATACAGACCGAAAGATCCTCTCCGGTATCCGGTGGGGACTCTCGCATGCGTGGATGGCAAGTATATGCGGATATATTATTCCTTTACGTAAAAACCGACTTTGTACAAACCCTAAGCCCCTCGGTGTCTATATAAACCGATTGGGTTAGAAGCGGAGGCGGGAACACAACATCTCTAGGCTAGCTATCTAGGGTTAGCCAATCGATCTCGTGGTAGATCTACTCTTGTAACCTCTATACCCTCGAATATAATCTAGTAGGAGTAGGGTTTTACCTCCATTAAGAGGGCCTGAACACAGGTAAGCATGTGTCCCTTCTTCATTGTTACCATTGATCTTCAGGCGCTTTAACTTGGGCCCCCTACCGAGATCCGCGGTTTGACACGACATTGGTGCTTTCATTGAGAGCTCAAGTATCATCGACACAAGGATCAATGGCTCACCTCTTCGCCAACGATGATGTTGCATCCAGGAGGCGTTTCTTCCGGGCAGGTTTTGTGTTTGGTGGCTTTGTGCTTGAGCCAACTCGATCAAAGGCGTGGTTTGGCAAGAAACTAAAGTTGTCGTTTCTTAAAGTTTGGGGATGCAATGCTTATGTGAAAAAGCTTTAACCTGATAAGTTCGAACCCAAATCGTAGAAATGTGTCTTCATAGGGTACCCAAAACTATTGGGTACACCTTCTATCATAGATCCGAAGGCAAGATATTCGTTCTTTGAGAATGGATCCTTTCTAGAAGGAGTTTCTCTCGAAAGAAGTGAGTGCGAGGAAAGTAGAACTTGATGAGGTAATCATTGCAACCTTCTACCGGTGGAAAGTAGTTCATCCACGATATCAGTTCTAGTGATTCCTACACCAATTAGTGAGGAAGCTAATGATGATGATCATGAAACTTTAGATCAAGTTACTACTTTTGAACCTCATAGGTCTTCTAGAGTACGGTCCGCACTAGAGTGGTACAAGAATCCTATTTTGGAAGTCATGTTACTAGACCATGATGAACCTCACGAACTATGAGGCGATGATGAGCCCTGTTTCCATGAAATGTCTTGAGGCCATGAAATCTGAGATGGGATCCATGTATGAGAACAAAGTATGGACTTTGGTGGACTTGCCGCAAGCCATAGAAAATAAATGGATCTTCAAGAAGAAAATACGACAGCGGCGTTAATGTTCTTTTGTCTACAAAGCTCGACTTGTTGCGAAAGGTTTTCGACAAGTTCAAGGAGTTGACTATGATGAGTCTTTCTCACCCGTAACAATGCTTAAGTTTGTCCAAATCATGTTAGCGATTGCCGCATTTATGATTATGAAATTTGGCGGATGGATGTAAAACTGCATTCCTTAATGGATTTATGGAAGAAGAGTTGTATATGATGCAACGGATGGTTTTGTCAACCCAAAGGGTGCTAACAAAGTGTGCAAGCTCCAGCGATCCATTTATGGACTGGTGCAAGCCTCTCGAGAGTTGGAATAAGCGCTTTGATAGTGTGATCAAAGCATATGGTTTTATACGACTTTTGGAGAAGCAATATTACAAGAAAGTGAGTGGGAGCTCTGTAGCATTTCCAATATTATATGTGGATGACATATTGTTGATTGGAAATGATATAGAATTTCTGGATAGCATAAAAGGATACGTGAATAAGAGTTTTTCAATGAAAGACTTCGGTGAAGCTGCTTACATATTGGGCATCAAGATCTATAGAGATAGATCAAGATGCTTAATTGGACTTTCACAAAGCACATACCTTGATAAAGTTTTGAAGAAGTTCAAAATGGATCGATCAAAGAAAGGAGTTCTTGCATGTGTTACAAGGTGTGAAGTTGAGTCGGACTCAATGCACGACCCTTTACGTAGAAGATAGAGAGAAATGAAAGTCATTCCTATGCTTCAGCCATGGGTTCTATCATGTATGCAATGCTGTGTACCAGACCTGATGTGTGCCTTGCTATAGAGTATAGCAGGAGGTACCAAATTAATCCGAGGTGGAGCCTTGGATAAGCGGTCAAGAACATTCTGAAATACACCGAAAAGGACTAAGGATATGTTTTTTCGTTTATGGGGGTGACAAAGACCTCATCGTAAATGGTTACATCGATGAAATCTTTGACACTCGATCCGGATGACTCTAAGTCGCAATCCGGATCACGTATTTTATTGAATGGTGGAGCTGTCAGTTGGTGAAGTTCGAGCAGTGTCATGGCAGGATCTACGTGTGAAGCGAATTACATAGCTGCTTGAGCAGCAAATGAAGGAGCACGGATGAAGGAGTTCATATCCGATCTAAGTGTAATACCTAGTGCATGGGTCCAATGAAAATCTTTTGTGACAATACTGATGCAATTGCCTTGGCAAAGGAATCCAGATTTCACAAGAGAACCAAGCACATCAAGAGACGCTTCAATTCCATCAAGTCATCAAGTATCGGAGGAGACATAGTGATTTGGAAAATACATACATATCTTAATGTTGCAGACCAGTTGACTAAGCCTTCCACGAGAAAAACATGTTCAACTCCAATACTCCATGTGTGTTAGATTCATTACATTGTACTATAGATTATTGACTCTAGTGTAAGTGGGAGTCTGAAGTAAATATTCCCTAGAGGCAATATTAATTTTAATTTTTATTTCCTTATACCATGATAAATGTTTATTATTCATGCTAGAATTGTATTAACCAGAAACTTAGTACATGTGTGAATACATAGACAAAACATAGAGATCCCTAGTATGCCTCTACTTGACTAGCTCGTCAATCAAAGATGGTTATGTTTCCTAACCATAGACATGTGTTGTCATTTGGAATCACATCATTAGGAGAATGATGTGATGGACAAGACCCATTCGTTAGCTTAGCATTATGATCGTTCTGAGTTTTCATTGCTACTCGCTTTCTTCATGACTTATATACATGTTCCTTAGACTATGAGATTATGCAACTCCCGAATACGGAGGAACACCTTGTGTCTTATCAAAGCGTCACAACATAAGCTGGGTGATTATAAAGATGCTCTGAGGTGTCTCGAAGGTGTTTGTTGGGTTAGCATAGATCAAAGATTAAGTTGTCCTCGAGTTTCGGAGAGGTATCTCTAGAGCCCTCTCGGTAATGCTCATCACTATAAGCCTTGCAATCAAAGTGACTAATTAGGTAGTTGCGGGATGAAGTATTACGGAACAATTAAATAGAATTTCCGGTAATGAGATTTAACTAGGTATGATGATAACCACGATCGAATCTAGGGCAAGTAACTTATCTGGATGACAAAGGGAATAACGTATGTTGTTATGCGATTTGACATATA
Source organism: Aegilops bicornis (assembly GCA_021605145.1). NCBI lineage: Eukaryota > Viridiplantae > Streptophyta > Magnoliopsida > Poales > Poaceae > Aegilops > Aegilops bicornis. The sequence continues at coordinate 35,164,674 of CM038674.1, read as the reverse complement.
AAGATATTCATAGAAAATGTAGGAGCCAATATGAGCATCCAGGTTCCACTATTGGTTATTGATCGAGAGATATCTCGATCATGTCTACATAGTTCTCGAACTTCGTAAGGTCCGCTTGCGCTTAACGTTCGATGGCGATTTATATTATGAGTTATGTGTTTTTGATGACGAAGTTTGTTGGTCCGGGATGAGATCACGGACGTGGCGAGGAGTCTCGAAATGGTCGAGACATAAAGATTGATATATTGGAAGACTATGTTTGGACGCGAGAAAGGTTTGGAAGAGTTCGGGCATTTTCGGGGAACCAAGGGAGTTACGAACGCCTTGAGGAAGTTATGGTCCGAGATGGGCCACAAGGGAGTAGGAGAGGAAATGCCACTAGGTGGTGCGCGCCCCTCCCCTTTGTAGTCCGAATTGGACTAGCGAGAGGGGTTCGGCCCTCTCTTTCCTTCCCCTCTCCCTCTCATTCCCTCCTCCCCCCTCTTGGATTAGGAAAAGAAGGGGGGGGGGGCGATTCCTACTAGGTTTGGAGTCCTAGTAGGACTCCCCCCTGGGCGCCTCCCCTTGGCCGGCCTCCTCCTTCCTCATTTATATCACTGGCGGGGGGACCCCAAAGCACAACTGTTGTTCTCTTAGCCGTGCGCGGTGCCCCCCTCCTCAGTTTAACACCTCGGTCATATCGTCGTAGTGCTTAGGTGAAGCCTTGCGCCGGTAACATCATCAACATCGTCGCCACGCCGTCGTGCTGATGGAACTCTCCCTCGTCGTCAACTAGATCAAGAGCTCAACGGACGTCATCAGGCTGAACATGTGCTGAACACGGAGGTGCCACGTGCGTTAGGTACTTGGATCGGTTGGATCCTGAAGACATTCAACTACATCAGCACGTGTTACTAAACGCTTCCGCTTTAGGTCTCTGAGGGCACGTGGACACACTCTCCCCTCTCGTTGCTATGCCATCTCCTAGATAGATCTTGCGTGATCGTAGGAATTTTTTTGAATTACTCGTTCCCCAACAAGTTGCATCCCAAACCTCCGGAAGCGCATTGCAGCAGATCTTATCAAGCATCCCAGCAATACGTTGGACCTCCCAGACCAGTTGAAGAAGTTGCTGGAACTTTGATTGAAGATTGAAGATCATTTTTCATCATCAACATCAAGGGGGTGGATGGAGTTTGTTCTTCCGGGGAGCTTTTGTGTCTGTCCTCAACTATTGTGGGTTGTTGTTCACAACATTTGATGTAAACAAGAATGTAGACTCAGTGTAATCGATGCAAACCCTCTTGTTGGATTGGTACTTCTGTTTAGACAAGCCCATTGGCATGGGTTCGACATGTTTTTCATGTCCTATGGATGTTGATACAACACATTTTAATGAAAATTTTCTTCTATACCCTCATTTGCTTCTTTTAGTATCCCTTTTATTTTTTTGTTGAAGGCAGATGCAACATCAGCTCATGTGTGATGAATATATGATCACTTTTGGTATTATTTTTATATAGTTTTGAGTTAGATTTGAAAACCAATGTCATAGGTTCTAACTTCTAAATAGGTTTTATATACAGGTTCTCATTTTTCCTTTTCTTCCTTTTGAAATGCTTACAGGAAGCAGTAGTTTCCACCTCGTTGCTGCTTCACACAAGGAGCAGTTTGTGCTACTCCAAATGCACGAGTGTTGCATAAATATGTTCACTCAGTAACTCGGTTCTCCCATTGAAGCAGCGGGAGAGCTTTCCAACCATGACTCTACTCTTAATTTCAGTTTGTCTCAGTGGACCATCAGTATAAGGAAGCATAAATATATAGACAAATTTAATAAGACCTCATCATTTTTTGTCCAACAACGATATGTAGACACAAACAAAAAATCCTGTGAAATTAAGCATTATAAGCACTGTAAATATAGGTATCCTCAGTTTCCCAACACACACTTTAAGCACAAATGTTGTTCAAATAAGAGACTTCTTTTACACATTTGAAGAAGGCTTTTTCTCATGTGGACAAAAACAAGTATGAAAAAACAGTTCATTTGAGATTGTATACATTCTGGAGGGACAACAAACACTCTAGGAAAGCATTTTCAGTGATTTTTCTTCTCTTAATTTGTTCTCAAAGCCTAAGCTCTGTTGCTCTACTGACACCAGCCTCCATTGACATCACAGCCCTTAGGTAGGGACAATGCTTCACTGCATGATCAGGCTCGTTACAGTAGTTGCATTTCTGGACAGCCATCGCAGCCTTCAACAACTCACATGTTACAACACTGTGATCATCTTCTTTACTGTCTGAGCAGATATATGTTTTCTTCTTTGGTCTACGTTTCCTTTTGGGCTTGGTTTCTTTCTTCTTCTCATATGTTTTTGCCTTCTTCTTTTGAGCATCTTCTCGCTGCTCAAGTAAAGTCTTTCTTCTTTTAGACTTCTCCGTCGGTTGACCTTTCTTGGCACACGTTACGGGTTTTGAAGCATGGTCCCCTGCCGTTATCTTGTGCTACGTGCGGGTTGGTGGTTTGTTGCTGTTGCGTTGGGCAATCTGTTTGCTTCTGACCTGGATGTTTTGGCTGCCGTTGATTTGGTTGTAGTGGTGGTTGTTGCTGCGTCATTTGGGGATGTTTTTTGCCGATGAGTCGGCCCCCTTCGATGCATTGTTGTTGGCCGCCGTTACACTTGTGTCGTTCTCTCATGCTGGGTCTGCTGCTCCGGTAATTCCCCTCTCCTTGCTGCAGCTATAATGGGCTCAAGCATATGAGCTACATCATTTAGTGTTTTGTAGGCAATATCATTTCTACAAGCTTGGGAGGCCAACCATGTGAATTTTCTGCACAATGAGTTGTACTTGAGTGTATTGTTTGAAGGGAAGCGAAATCGAGAAGATGGCGCTACCACCACGTTGAATGTTGTTGCTCGTTCGACCACCTTTCTAGCAAGTAGCGCTGCGGTATAAGCTTGGACATTGAGGTGGACCATTACTCTAATGATGTGTGCACATATGATTCTATTCCTCTCAAAACAATTGCAGCTACACTCAAATGTCTCTTCTTCTAGCACAACATTCACTGTAAATATCTTGAGGTCTTCATAGTAATTTGAAAAGAGCTGAAATCTCATGCTTCCAATGTCGGAGAAGGAACCTGGTTCATCACAAACCCCGTGGAGGCAGGCACTTCTGCTTGAAACTTGCCAAACACGTTATGGGTGTAGAAACCAACTGCCCGACGCTCAAATCTGTACCGTGAGTAAAGTGGGGTTGTGGTTGCTGTGCCAATGAAAGCTTGATTGTCCTCACGGTCCAGCATAGTCTCTTACAACACCTCATACTGCTGCGAAACCTCCACACCGAGTCACGAGGATTAACAAATGTCTTGGAGTAAGAGTTTAGTCCCTCGACCTCCCATAGTGCTTGTAAAGGGAAAAACACTTCCGTAAGCACGCTGGAGCCCAGGTGTGTGAGTCTTCCACATCTTGCATAGATGCGTATATTGTCAACCACGTCGACGCAATGTATCATGTGCTGCCAATTCTCTTCAAATTCATCAACCGTGTCGGGATCATTGATGCACGTGTAGAAAGCTTGCTCAAAAACCTCATCCCTGCTCATTATCCTGCCCAACTTCTCACGAGCTTTTTGCTGGACGTGCCATTTGCAGCATCTATGCACCGTGTTGGGCAGAACTTGAGATATGGCAGTTTCCATGGCCTTTTCCTGATCGGTCAAAATGTTCAATGGGTGTTCATTGTTCGCCATAAGCAAAAGTTCTGGAAAACCCACTTGAATGTTTCAATCTGTTCATTTGGCAGCAATGCACAACTCAGCAGCACCGTTTGCAAGTGGTGGTTCACTCCAACAATCGGTAGCAAAAGCGGCATGTTGTATCGATTTGTGCAAAATGTTGTATCAAAGAAGATACAATCCTTGTACTTGGGGTACAATGCCCGTGTCCTCCCATCGACCCAAAAAGAGCCCTGTGACAGAGTTGGTCTCCTTGTCAACCGTCTTTGCATAGTAGAACTGAGGGTTCTCAGCTTGCCGCCTCTCAAAGTACTGTACTTGTGAAATCCATGTCTCGGTGGTTTAGGTTTTGTATGCAGCTTGGACCGAAAATTCAAAACATCCCTCTTGACATATGGTAGTATCCTTCTGTCTCCGCTACACACCCTTCCAAGCATTCCCATGCACGCGAAGTTGAGAAGTTTACATCATGCATAGTCATTATGAGATCCTTATCTTCTTCCGGGATTTTTGCGGTGTGAGCAGTAGTAGCGTACAAGCTGCGGCTGTGGCATTAGAGGGTGCGTATTATCTACAACAAAATGTGATACATCCCACCTGTCACCTTTGATACCAACAATCAGGTGAGCTTCGCATTCATGTCGCAGCAGCCGATTCTTTTGACGCTTGTTGCTGACATCCATTTCAAACCAATCATGTTTGCTAGATGAGGCTCCTCCCATCGACAGACTTTCAGAAGCAGTGCTACTGTCATCTTTGCTTTCCGGCTTCCCTGCATGCACACATTGGAAAACCTTCTTGATAAGTGTCGGAGGACCTTTCCTTTGGCTGTTTTTGAAGCGGCAATGCGTGTACCAAAGCCCATCTTGAATGCATATTAGTTGTAGAATGTCTTGGCATCATCAACAGAGTCAAACTCCATGCCAACATAGGGTATAAGCGGCTGAGATGAAATCTCATCATCCTCTTGATCATCATCATACATCGCAGCAGTTGAGTTGTGCCCGGCATCTAAATTCATTCCTCCTCCTGTCGCAACATGTGGTTCTGCATTGCTCTGCTCACCTCCTGTCCTTTCACCAGCACCCTATAAAGCGCAAAAATAAGCGAATACATCAGTGATTTTAGTACTAGTACCTTTTTTTTCTTCTATGCAACACTATGTAAATGCTCATTTATATCATTTATTATTTTTATTTTCTATTGTATATGACAACATACTAATACCGATTTTCTCTAGTATATGGAACAGTATGTATATGCAACAGTATGTAAATGCTCACCTCCTATCATTTTTGTTACTTTTAAAATCTAAAACTGTCTTCCAGTAAAACATAGTAGAAGAACGAAGCAGCAAACATGCACATATTAGTCCAACACTTCATTATGGAAACAATGGTTTCTGAATTTTCCAACAACAACGGTCTCAATCTAATGTACCACTGGAAACATCAATCTACTTCTACTGTACCACTGGAAACATCAATCTACTTCACTGTACCACTGGAAACATCAAGCTAATGAAACCAAACTTTTCTAAACTTCTTAATTATGCAACAAGGGAATACAAGTATGGAGTTTTCAACTTTTTCTGAACTTCATCAATGAAAACAGAATTTTTTTTCTGAAACTTCTTAATTCCTCTGCAAACATCAAGCAATGGCTTCGAACTTCTTCATTTTACAAATTTTCTGAACTTCTTTTTCTTCAACTGCACCACTGGTAATATCAAGTTATTGAAATGGAACTTTTCTGAAACTTCTTAATTATGCAGAACTCTACAGATTTTTCCAAATTATCATGAAACTGTGTACTGAACATTTTGCCTGAACATGGATTACGTCAAATTACCAACTGAAGCGCCATTGCAATAAGTTAATACAAGCACGTGAGCTAGGGTTTTCAAGGGACTTACCCAATTTGCAGAGGAATTGACAGCGGAAGGCAGATTTTCTGGGAAGAACGTCGGTGGATTTCGGTAGTAGGTCGCAGCAGGTCCTTCGTACCTCGCCGGAGTTGGATCCGTCCACCAGGATGCAGCGGATCCATGGGAAGTTAAAGCTGAGACGGAGGCGAGCATATCCTTGTACATATGCTGCGCCATAATAGCAGTCGCCTTGTTTCATTCTCTCTTTTTTGGGCTGAAGGAAGCCAAGTGTTTGTTTTGAAGAAGCGTCCATGCCAACCACCACGGGGTCCAACGACATCGATCCTTGCTGGGCAGGTGTCCCAATAACACCCAACGAATCCTTTTCTTTTGTAGAGAGGCTGGGCACGGACGCAAATGAATTGATTTTCCGAGCTATGAACGGACACATATGCCACGGAATCGACACGAACTTGTCCTATTTTGTTACCTCATATAAGTAACGGACACGGAGATCCAATCTTACCGCTGAGTTCATATATGGATAGCGAAGTTCCAATCTCTATCCCCTGCCTTGCCACACGCGTCCCGCTTCCCGATCCCCAGTCCGACCGCAGCAGCTCCGAGAAGCCGTGTCCAGCAGCCGGAGGGTCGCTCGCTTCCTCGCGTGCCAGGCTTCACGCAGCCAGGCTAGCTACTTGCCGGAAAAGAAGAAAACTCCGGCCGCCGCGCCATGTCAATTGACTCAATTCCAGCGCCGCTACAAGATGAGGACCTCCTCCGGGAGATTTTCCTCCGGCTCCCACCGCTGCCGTCAATCCTCTCCCGCGCCTCCCTCGTATGCACGCGCTGGCCTCGCATCCTCTCCGATCCCCGCTTCCTCCGCCGTTTCAGCAGACACCACCGGAACCTCCTCTGCTGGGCTTCTTCAAAGGGTCTCGTCTCAGACATTCCGTCTTCACTCCCATCTTGGACCGCGTCTCCGCCGAAGGCTTCTTTGATCGGTTTCTTCGCAGCTTGAGGAGACCTCCGTTGGGTTTCTCCAAAGGGTCTCTCATCTTCAATCCGTCTTCACTCCCGTCTTGGACCCGCCCAATCGCATCCGGCCCAACGCTTGTTTGTGCCCGAGCACGGGCTGGATTGGGAATTACTTGGCTCCCACCACGGCCTCGCCGTCATGCTCAGCGAGTCTCTGTGTGAAGTCTTCGTGTGGGATCCCCTCAACGGCCAGCAGCACCGCGTGCCTTTTCCACCGGAGCTCCGCGACACCAAAAGGGAGAGCTTCTGTACTTGCAGCGCCACGGTGATGTGTGCTGACGATCAAGACGGGCATGTGCACGACGATTGCTTCTTGAGCCCGGCCTTCAAGTTGGTCTTAATCTGCACCAGTAGAGACTTGAAGACATCATTCGCCTGTGTCTATGAATCGGCGTCGGGTGTATGGGGGAATATTGTCTCAACGTCCACTACAGATATGGTTCTCAAACTAAGGCCCAGCATCCTCATCAGGAAACAGTTTACTGGTTGTTTCATGGACGCGAAATCCTTGCATTTGATACTGAAAGGCAGATTCTTCGTGTCATCGAGATGCCGCAGACGCCCAACATGTCAATAGCTGGTCCTTTCAGCTCCTACGGACAGATGACGATAGTGTTCTTGGCCTCGCCGTTAAGTCGAAGCCGGGCATTCATATGTGGGAGGGCATTCATATATGGGAGAGGAAACTGAACTCTGATGGTCTTGCCGGATGGGTGCTTCTGCAGAAAATCAATCAATTGGAGGGTATCTTTTCTTGCGCCTTCAGAAACGCAGATATGGTGGGGTATGACGAGGAGTTAAATGTGATGATTCTGTCTACGTACAGTGGCGACTTCATGCTCCACCTTAAGTCGATGCAGATCAGATTAATTTCTAAAACGGATGGGTGGACTCGTACGGTTTACTTTCCCTACAGAAATTTCTACACTGCAGGTAATACCTCTGTACCTCATTTGTAACAATTAAGATTAGTTCCAATTACTATTGATATGTGTTTGTTGTACTAGTGTTCATGTGATGTGATTAATTATCTACTCCATGTAAATACTATAGTGAAACCATCTAATCTTTGAAAAATAGTTACTCTCGATTGGATGATTAAAGCTTGTGTTACGTTTTCACTCAATGTGTCTCCTTGCAAGACAATGTTTGTGTTGTTTTGTTCTTCATACTAATCATCAATTCAGGGTGTCATGTACTTTTTCATCGGAAAAGAATACTAGTTCTTCAAATTTGAGTAATAACAAGTAATGCTCAATTTGAGAAAACTGACTTTTCCCAATTTGTGCATATTTTGTTTGAGCCATATTGGGCATTAACAGGTACATAGTCTCTGCAGTTGTCTTCTGTATGAATGTATTTTCTGTAAACTTCTAAGTAGTCCAAACATGTCTTTGGAAAGGAATATTATAAGAGCAGTTTTAATATGCTCACTCTTACCCCCTCTTTTCACATGAGCCATTGATGTCGTTAATTAGTGATATGATTAACTCTTACCTTCTTACCTCACATGTAAAAGGAGGGGAAAGAGAGCATGTTAAAATTTGCCATATTATAATTATCTCTTCCACCTGACAGCGGATGTGGTTTCATGTACTGTAGTTGTCACAAAAGCGTACATTGCATTCTCATGATCCAACATCTCCATGTTTCTTCATTGATATATTGGGCTTCTTTTGATATAGGCAGGGGAGTTGGGTGGAAATGGGTGGATCCAAATTTCTGAACACAAGAGATCAGCCAATGTGCTATATATGTTTGTTGAAAAGGTGAGATAATTTACACTTTTTCTATGCACATGTATTTTATCATGGTTACATAATTATTATTAAGATGATGAATGATTTATTTTTGTTTAAGTTACTAGTGTATTAAGTTGATTAGTTTCTATCTAGTTCTTCCTATGTAAAAGGTGTGCCTTGGAGTTAGACTGCTAGTTCTTAACAACTTGTTCATGATTTGTGTTGTCTTTGCATCATGCGTTATTCTTGTCAACATGCTTACATGCATATTTTCCATATACATGTCGCACAAAGAGCTGGTCTTTCTTCTGTTAATATCGTCACTTTTTTCAGCTCATGTGCAGCTACTAGGTGTCATTGTTGATCGTTCTCCTGCGAATGGTATCTTGCCTTGCAATCCAATATGCTGAACATTCCCTACTTCATGATGATCCAGTTATATGGCCGCCGATGTTTTATTTCTTGAGCTTCGTGGATGTTTCAGTTTTCTTAAATCCTATTATGTGTTTGGCATGATGACCTCACATTATTTTGTATCTCTGAAAATTTACAATCATTCTGAGTAAATGTTTTGCTACTTCAAATATAATGTCTAAAACAGCGGAAGTTCCTTTTACACCGTATTCCTTTATATTCAAGGATGGATGTTTTACGACTGCAATTTTTAAACTGAATTCTCTATAAAAATTATGTTAAATCCTGGCCAAGTGAACTAGACTAGCATTACAAGGGATGGGGCTCACTCGAATCCCATTGGGATTAATTCCCTGTTGGGAGCAAACCCCTAAAAACCGAACATGGCCTGAGAAAACTTTAACTTTCCATAAATATAAAAAGGCACTTTGCAAACGGAATAACTAAGAAAAAGGAAACCAAGCATAAGAGCATCTACAACAGGGATTCTCAAATGACCCCTATACTTCTACGCCCCGATAGTGACCGGTCATACTCGTGTCTGCCACGTCGAACTGGCGTACGGGGTCCGCGTGGATTCTCATCGAAACCCATCGGCCCAAGGAGAACGCCACTCCTATTTGTCGCCCAAGGGGCCAAATCTGTCTGTTTAAGCCGGGCAGCAACCCCCGATCCTAGCCATAGTCCCGTTTCCTTCTTCTCTGCGGCCCCACTCTACATCCGCTCGCAGCTCAGAGCTCGTCGTCCACCTATAGCCATGGCGGGGCATCGGATCACCACCTACACAATGGTGACTCCGGGCGTCGGTTAGAGCTCCTTGAGAAGATGCTGGCATGGTGTGCCGCTCGGTGCAGTCGGCCTACCCTCCGGACTCGCTGGAGGAGGAGGAGGAGGTCGGCATGGAGCAGCAGGCACCGGACGCGGCCTTGGAGGTCGCGTAGCCGGAGGTGGAGAGGAGTAGGAGGAGGGAGAGGCTGATCAAGTGCCTGGGACAGCCAGATTCAATATGGCCCGGCCTTGAGTCCCATATGATGGGTCCTTGATCCTACCTGTAATAGGTGACCTCATCATTAGCCCCTGAATCGATTCAGGTTTCATAGGACGACGGGCGAGACTGGTTAATTCAAGTGTTGCTAGAGCACTCAGAATCGTTTCGAGTCGTGGCTCGCTACTCCTTAAACGAAAACACAGCAGTTCCGGACTACAAGTTTTCCCAGATGACCGGGCGTTGTTGACCGCCGTGTAAAACCCAGTGACATTCATTTCACTCTCGGAGGAGATAGACTTGGGGCCTGAGTGAGGGCATGCCATTACAACTCAAGTGGCGAAGTTGGTGCGTGGTCTGATTCTTGGGAGATGCCACTCCTTATCCCAGGGTAGCGCCAGCGCAGGCCTTCCACGAGTCCAGATTTACGAGTCATGTGCCTTGGAGCCGACTGAAAGGGCAAAGTCAACCCAGCGGAGAAATCAAGCTCGCCTCATAGCAATCCTGAAGAAGACTCCAGCCGGGTGTTTTAGGAGGCCAAGGGTACGGATACCCCCGGAGGGTGGTCAGCCTGGCTGACATACGTCCTTTAGGAAAGGAATCATGGGCAATAAATTGGATTGATCTGCTCCGGAAATATCCGGATTTGAATTTGTGCGTGCACCCGCGGACGCGGTAACAACGTGCGTTAGTTGGGAAAGTGGGAGCGTGACGCCTCGATTTTCGCCCGCCGTATCCGCCACATGCTGCAGCTTCCATGAGCAATGCCCCATCGCGTGCGCTGTCGATCTAGAGATCAGCGGCGCAAGATCCGACGCATGATTTTACTAGAGACATAAAAGGATTTTGGGGTTGCGGTCAGGCCTCCAGATCCCCATATCTTCCTCTCGACGCGTCTGCTTATCTTCTCCACTCGAGCGCATCAGACAACCGAATACATGGCGAAGGACTCCACGACCAAAGCGGAGAAGGTGAAGAGGGCTGGAAAGCTTCCTCCTCGGGCTCTAAGCGCGGCTGCATGGGTGCGTCAGGGGTTGGATCCCCTCACACGTCTCGGCCAGGCGGTTGGAGGAGCTTGACGTGGAGGGGCTCATTCCGGACGATGAATGGCGTCGCCCAGTGGCGGGGGAGGTCCAGCCGAAGTTGTAGGAGGACGAACACATCCTTCTGGTCACTCACATCGAGAGAGGTTTCTTGATGGCTCCCCATCTTTTCTTCCGAGCGTTTCTTGACTATTCCGGTGCACAACTCCACCATCTTCCTCCCAATGCCGTCATCTATCTTTTGGCTTTCATTTCTCATTGTGAAAACTTCCTCAGTTGTCATCTCCACTAGGGCCTCTTCAAGCACATATTCACTTGCCGATCGATTACCGTGAAAAAGGATTAGCCCGACTGGCGAGAAGACCCACGTCACCCAACTGTGCGGGGACTGGGCATCCATCTCCGAGGCGACAGTGCCTTCCCAAGATGATTTTTCCCGACTCAACCAAGGGATGGCAAGGAACTTGGTTCTTCTGCGGGGCGTCTCTAGAGGCGGACAACCAGCCGGGCCTCCCCTTACTCGGCAGAAAAGGTGCGGGCCGGGCCCCCAAGTCCCTTTTGGTGGCAAGGGATGAGAAGACGGAGGTCAGCATCCTGGCTTCTGCTCTTGTCGCGGTTGTGAACGCTGGCGTGAACAGAATGGACCTGCTGGAGACTTTCCTCACTCGAAGGATCCATCCACTTCCAGCCAGGGCCCACCCCATGTGGATGTATGATGGGCGAGTGATCCCACTCTGGTGCACCTGGAGGAGCTCAGCGAGAAGGGCGTGGGGGCGAAGATCAAGGCCATCACTTACGCCCGAGACAACCCATGGGGGGGGGGTGGCAGAGGGTGCCGCCATACTCCAAGGACGTGCAGCCTATTGAGGTAAATTTCTTCTGAGCACTCGGACTACTAACATGTGATACATCCAATTTGCATCATGTTTTCCTACTATTATTTATAGTTTTTATACATAATAATGCTTTATGGAGTAATTCTAATGCCTTTTCTATCATAATATGCAAGGTTTACATAAAGAGGGAGAATGCCTGCAGCTGGAATTCTGGAACAGAAAAAGCTACATCAGTGCACCTATTCTGCACATCTCCAAATGACCTGAATTTTTTTGAAGAATTTTTTGGAATATATGAAAAATACTAGAGCAAATGCTACCAGATGGGGGCCACCTGGTGAGCACAAGACACCAGGGTGCGCCAAGCACCCAGGCACACCCTGGTGGGTTATGCTCAGCCCAGCACACCTCCGGTGGCCATCTTCTGGTATATAGGTCATTTTGACCTAGAAAAAAAAATAAGGAGAGAACTTTCAGGATGGAGCGCCGCCGTCTCGAGGCGGAACTTGGGCAAGAGCACTTTTGCCCTTAGGCGGAGCGATTCCGCCGGGGGAACTTCCCTCTCGGAGGGGGAAATCAAAGCCATCATCATCACCAACAACCCTAACATCTTTGGGAGGGCAATCTCCATCAACATCTTCAACAGCACCATCTCCTCTCAAACCCTAGTTCATCTCTTGTGTTCAATCTTTGTGCGGAACCTTAGAATGGTACCTGTGGATGACTAGTAGTGTTGATTACATCTTGTAGTTGATTACTATATGTTTTAATTGGTGGAATATTATATGTTCAGATCCAATATGCTATTTAAAGCCCCTCTGATCTTGAGCATGAATATCATTTGTGAGTAGTTACTTTTGTTCTTGATGTCGCGGGAGAAGTCATGTTGCAAGTAATCATGTGACTTTGATATGTGTTCGATATTTTGATGATATGTATGTTGTGATTCCCTTAGTGGTGTCATGTGAACGTCGACTACATGGAACTTCACCATCTTTGGGCCTAAGGGAATGCATTGTGGAGTAGTTATTAGATGATGGGTTGCTAGAGTGATAGAATCTTAAACCCTAGTTTATGTGCTACTTAAATGAGGACTGGTTTGGATCCAAATGTTTAATACTATGGTTAGATTTTGTCTTAATACTTTTCTCATAGTTGCGGATGCTTGCGAGGGGGTTAATCATAAGTGGGTTTTTTCTCAAGTAGGAACAACACCTAAGCACTGGTCCATCCACATATCAAGTTATCAAAGTAGCAAGCATAAATCAAACCAACATGATGAAAGTGACTAGATGAAATTCTCGTGTGCCCTCAAGAACACTTTGCTTATTATAAGAGACCGTTTTGGCCTGTCCTTTTGCCACAAAAGGATTGGGCTACCTTGCTGCACTTTATTTATCATTACTGTTACTTGTCCGTTACAAAATATCTTTCTACCGAACTACCTGTTACCGACTATTTTAGTGCTTGCAGAAAATACCTTTCTGAAAACCACTTGTCATTTCCTTCTGCTCCTCGGTGGGTTCGACACTCTTACTTATCGAAAGGAATATGATTGATTCCCTATACTTGTGGGTCATCTAGACTCTTTTCTGGCGCCGTTGCCGGGAGTGAAGCGCTCTTGGTAAGTGGAAACTGGTAGGGAAAAATTATTACTATGTGCAGAAATTTATTGTCACTTGCTACTACGGAAAACCATCCTTTGAGGGTTTTTTCGGGTTATCTTCACGTCGACAAAAAGCACAATTAGTTCTACCTCAACCTACTGCACCTACTGAAAATATTGGTTATTAAATTCCCTCGGGTTTGATAGAAAACTGCTAGCTAATCCTTATGTAGGAGATGGAACTGAACATCCTGATATGCACTTGATATATGTGGATGAAATTTGTGGATTATTTAAACTTGCAAGTTTATCCGGATATGAAGCTAAGGAAAAGGTTTCCCTTTATCTTTGAAGGGAAAAGCATTGACATGGTATGGGCTATCACGATGATCTTGGATCTTGGAACTAGAATCGATTGAAATAGGAATTTCACCAAATATTTTGTCCTATGCATCTAGTTCATCGTGATGGGAATTATATGTATAATTTTTGGCATCGTGAAGGAGAAAGTATCATGCTAACTTGGGGGAGGCTTAAGTGAATGTTATATTCACGCCCCAATCATGAGCTCTTGAGAGAAATTATTATCAGAACTTTTATGCTCGGGTTTCTCGTGATGATCAATCCATGCTCAATACTTCTTGTACTGGTTCTTTCATGAAGAAGCCTATTGAATTCAGGTGGGATCTTTTAGAAATAATTAAATGCAACTCTGAATATTCGGAACCCGATGAAGGTAAAGAGTCAGGTATTAAGCTTTAGTTGGATTGTGTTAAATCTTTTATGAATACTGATGTTTTTCACATGTTTAGCTCTAAATATGGACTTGACTCTGAGATAGTAACCTCTTTTTGGGAATCATTTGCTACTCACGTTGATATCTCTAAGGATAAGTGGTTTAAATATTATCCCCCTATCAAATAAAAATTAAAGAACCTGTTAAAGCTAAACATGAAACTATTATTTACAATGTTGATCCAGTTGTACCCATTGCTTATATTTAGAAACCACCTTTCCCTGTTAGGATAAAGGAACATGCTAAGGTATCAACCTCGGTTTTCAAAAGTAATTTTAAAGCACCTAAACCCTCTGAGCAAATTAAAATAGAACTTAGTGTTGCTATGGTTAAAGATCTCCTTGTAGAAAATATTGATGGGCATGTTATTTATTTCCGTGATGAAGCTGCTAGAATTGCCAAACCCGATGAAAAATATAAACATAGACCTGTTGTTGGTATGCACTGTTGTCTCGGTTAAAATAGGAGATCACCGTTATCATGGTTTATGTGCCTTAGGTGCTAAGCGTGAGTGCTATTCCTCTTACCTTATACCAAAAATTATGAATGATATAGCACCCGCTGAAATAGAAGACATAGATGTTACTATTAAACTTCCTAATAGAGAAACCATCAAACCACTTGGGATTGCCATACGTTCATCCTCTGGCAATTCAGGCATCAACTCATCATGCTCAAACCCTGAGTCATACTATTGAGCCATCAACCCTCCGTCGTCATAGGCGCCGGTATTGAGATCTTATAGAGGGTCATCATCCTCATCCATGGCATCATGCATTGTTTCTTCAAAGGCAGCGATGTCATCAGCCACTAATGGAGCCTCTTCCTCGCGCCGTCTACTATCACCCGACACGACAGGAAACGCTAATTGGGTGTGGGGTGTTGGTGTTCATACCTTGCAGAGGCTGCTTGATCGTGGGTGTGCTTTCGGCCGCCTCAAATGAAGCGAGAATCTTGGTCACAATAGGACCCAACAATTGAAATCGCCAAGCCGCTTGGCTCTCGTAAATCACCTCCCCTAGTGCTACCAGAGGAGCCAAATTCTAGTGGCCCAGAGGAGCCAAATTCTATCTTGAAGACGCCAGGGCGATCGACCGGCTGTGGAACAATTGTTCCTTTGGCTTCACTATCGTCGCCTTTCCCACGTCCACCTTCTGGCCACTAATGGTGTACAGTATGGTGCAGGGGGTTATGTCGGGCTGCAAAGATATGTGTGCAACATGAGACATCCGAAAGGCAATGGAAACGGGAGATTCTACATATATTGAAGAGGGCCGGTGTGACAGGTAGTTACCGCGAGGGTGTCGAGCTCAGCCAAAGATGAAGCCCCGCCGAGCACGCCAGAGACGGATGACGAGCTGCTATGAGCAAGTGCGGGAGCAGGTGCGGTTGCGTGAGCAGGTGCTAGTGCAACACTAAACGAGCTGCTCCCGGAGAAGTTGGAATAGGGAAAGTCTGCTGCCTCTTTATTTGGATTTTTTTAGTCCAATTGATGATAGCCGGAATCAAGGCACTATAAGAAGCTGCCATTTCCTCTCTTGCGGCAGCTACCGCTGCTTTGACTGACTCTTCTTTGGTCTCAACTGCTTTCTTATGAACCGCAATCTCAACCTTTTTGTCGATGTTTTCTTCGTTTAACCTCCGGTGATGCTTTCTCTCCTCGGCATTCTCACGGTAGTAGTGCTTCCACGTGGTGCCGTCTCCGACGCCGTGCACGCGTCCATAGAACACCCAGTGTCCACTTGGAGTCCTTTCAATATGTTCAAGGCCGGTTGAATGGGGTTTCCCACTTGGGCCTCGCCAGCGCCTCAGACGGCGAGTCACTTTCGGCCGCAATCTGGGCTGCTCTTTACGCAAAAGGAGCGTGGATCGTTTACAAATGTGACTAAACATGCGATCAAATTGATCGGAAGCTAAAATTAGGGGTAAATTTATAATTACCAAGAGTCTCATGAATTCCTTCATGACGCGTCCGTTCAAAAACCTTGTTGGCGGGTCCCAGCGGTGCCGGGCCACGATGATATCACGCTCACTGTGGGCGGTGAACTCCGCCAAGGGGTTTGGCATCCCTAGACTTTCGCGTTCCGCATCCTCCTTGGCCCATATGGGCCTCTTCCCCGTGTAATAATAGCTTCCGAGGTGGTGGCACCCCATGTTCTTCCTCTTTTGAAGCCCCTTCATGTACTCCGACTTTTCTTTGGCAACCGGCTTGACGCAAGCCCTTTTGAATATTTTGAACTTCTCTTCTATAATTGTCATTATCCTTTACAATCTCGGAGTAGGGTTCATTTTCACGATGATCCGCTGTTTCACCCTTACTTTCTGGCGAAAAATGCGCCGCTAAACTTGCCCAAGGCGCGTCTGTTTATGTTCTTCATTTCCGGGTCTTTCCACGGTAGATTATATTTGATTTCATCCTGGCCAGGCAACAAGAATCTCTGGTGCAGCTTCTTTAGGTGGGAGTGCTCCGTATGTGGTATCGTCTTCAATTTTTCATCATTGCTGGTGGCGGTTTCTCATAGGATGTAGCCTACTTGATTGTTGTAGCACATGCGCGCTTCCTCAGGCTCTGTTGGCTCGAAATTGCAGGGGTCCACTGCAGTAACCACCAGTCTAGTAGTGCCGAGCTGGTTTGGGCGCTTTATCCTCTTCGGTTTCGGTTCTATACCGGCTAATTCACAAGCATCGACGTTGGTCTCAGCGCCGATCTCGGTTTCGGTGTCGGTCTCGGCGCTGGTCTCGGTGTCGGTGCCGATGTCGGTCTCAGTCTCGGCTGCGACACGGGGGTACTGCAACAACCATTGCTCCTCCAGATAGTTCAAGTAGTTGCGTGCCGCCTCGTAGACGTTGCAATTACCAGAACTCTGTCCTTCATCGTTGCTAGCCATGTTTCCTACAATTAAGTCTAGTCAATTAATTATAGACCTAATAAGATGAATAATGACATAAAACGGCCTATGTTTTGCTGGAATGTTTATTCATTCCCGTTGTGGAAAATACCGGGCACTCGATATGTCCTAGTTTCTAGCACAAGTCATGCCGAAATTCACAGAAAATTTCGGCATGACCTTTGCTAAAAAGTGGACAAATCGAGAACCTGAAATTACCGAGCGGAAATGAATCAACATTCGACAACAGATTAACCACTCGGAATCATTCCTGCAAACAACAAAAAGTCCACTTGGGCACAATCGAACCACTTCAATGTTGCATATAACAGGACCACTTAAGAACCTGTACATGAGCAACTACAACAGTAAATATACATGAGCAAACACTAGAGGAATTTGCATATAACATGACAACTTCAAATTTTCATCTCCTAGTGTTTGACCTTCAAGAAAATCTACTCAAATCTCATGCTCTCTCAAACTCAATTCAAAAACCAAATATAGATGGATGAACCCTAGAAACCTAGAACCTTTACATATTTCTGTCCTAAATTAATGTCCAAATAAAAATTATGAACCGTAGAACTCAATTTATGTCCTAAATTTGAAATTATGAGCCCTAGAACTCAATTCAAATTATGTCCTAAATTTCTATCATAATAAAAATTCAGTAAAAATTAAGAACATACTAGACTTGCAGCACTATAGAAATTTATATTTTATAGTGAATTTTTCTCTAAACTAAACCCTACTTACCTAATTAACATCTAGTTGAACCCTACTTCCCTAACATTCCTAGTTAAACCATACTGCCCTAACCCTACTGCACTAGTTACTTAAGCACCTCCTAGTGTTTGACACTTCAAGAAAATCTACACAAATCTCATGCTCTCTCAAACTCAATTAAAAAATCAAATATAGATGGTGAACCCTAGAAACCTAGAACCTTTATATATTTCTGTCCTAATAAAAATTAAGAACCCTAGGACTCAATTTCTGTCCTAAATTTCAAATGTTGAACCTTAGAACTCAATTCAAATTATGTCCTAAGTATCTGTCATAATAAAAATTCAGTAAAAAATAAGAACCGGCCGGACTTGCAGCACTAATAGAAATTTATATTTTTTATATTGACTTTTTTCTCTAAACAAAACCCTACAGCCCTAATTAACATCTAGTTAAACCCTACTGCCCTAACATTTCTAGTTAAACCCTACTGCCCTAACACTACTACCCTAGTTACTTAATCATCTACTAGTACTAGATACTTTGATGAACCCTAACTAATTAGATGAACCCTGGCTACTTAAGCATGTACAACTACTTAAGCACCCCAGCTAGGCAGAGGTAGGGGAGGAGGAGGAGGTGTGTGGCGTGCTCACCACAGGCAGCAGCGGATGTAGAGAGCTGGAGGAGTGATACTTCTCCAACGTATCTATATTTTTTTATTGTTCCATGCTGTTATATTATCATTCTTAGATGTTTTATAATCATTTTATATCATTTTTTGGTACTAACCTATTGACATAGTGGCAAGTGCCAGTTGTTATTTTTTACATCGTAGAAAATAAATATCAAACAGAGTCCAAATGCAGCGAAACTTTCTGTGGCATCTTTATAGACCAGAAGAAACCCAATGGGCTGGAAAAGCACCTGGTGGTGCCAGAGAGGCACAACCCACCAGAACGCCTGGGCCCCTTGGTGGTTTGTGCCCACCTCGGTGGACTCCAGCACCGACTCTTTGCTCTATAAATACCCCAATTCTCCAGAAACCCTAGGGGAGTCGACGGAAATCAATTCTAGCCGCCGCTAGTTCCAGAAACACTAGATCCAATCTAAACAACATCACGGAGGGGTTTATCATCCTCATTGGTGGCTCTCCGATGATGCATGAGTAGTCTTTTGTAGACGTTTGGGTCCATAGTTAGTAGCTAGATGTCTTCCTCTCTCTCTCTCTCTCTCTCTCTCTCTCTCTCTCTTGATTCTCAATACAATGGTTTCTTGGAGGTCTACTTGAGGTAACTCTTTTTGCGGTGTGTTTGTTGGGATCCGATGAACTTTGAGTTTATGATCAGATCTATGTTTTTATCCATGAAAGTTATTTGAGTCTTTTGATCTCTTATATGCATGATTACTTATAGCCTCGTATTTCTTCTTCGAATTATTGTTTTAGTTAGGCCAACTAGATTGATTTTTCTTGTCATGGGAAGAGGTGCTTGATCCCGGTGTGAGAAGGAACAGAACGCGTATGTATCATTTCTATTAAGGATAACAAGATGGGGTCTATTTCTACATAAATAGATCTTGTCTACGTCATGTCATCATTCTTATTGCATTACTCCGTTTCTCCATGAAGTTAATTCACTAGATGTATGCTGGATAGCGGTCGATGTATGGAGTAATAGTAGTAGATGTAGACAGGAGTCAGTCTACTAATCTTAGGTGAAGCCTATATAATGATCATTGCCTGCATGTCTTCATGATTATTTGAAGTTCTATCAATTGCCCAAGAGTAATTTGTTCACCCACTGTTGCTATTTTTCTCGAGAGAAGCCACTAGTGAAACTTACGACCCCCGAGTCTCTTCTTTATTATATTTGCCTTCACGATCTATTTTTATATGATTTTATTTTCAGA
Organism: Aegilops bicornis; assembly: GCA_021605145.1. Classification (NCBI taxonomy): domain Eukaryota; kingdom Viridiplantae; phylum Streptophyta; class Magnoliopsida; order Poales; family Poaceae; genus Aegilops; species Aegilops bicornis. The sequence goes on along the minus strand of CM038674.1, from coordinate 35,145,090 downwards.
TCTATTAATCCAAAAACCCAAAATACCTTGCTGGCATTTATTATTATTTATTTTATCTACTTGATCCCTTGAGATCTATTTATCCAATCTACGACAATTTTACCTACCTTTTTACCCGTGAGGGATTGAAAACCCCTCTCTTACGTCAGGTTGCAAGTATTTTTTATTTGTGTGCATGAGCTTTTTACGTAGTGTCGTGTGGTTCTCCTACTGGTTCGATAACGTTGGTCTCATCACTGAGGGAAATACCTACTGTAGCTGTGCTGCATCATCCCTTCCTCTTTGGGGAAATATCGACGTAGTTCAAGCCGCATCAAAAGGAATTTCTGGCGCCGTTGCCGATGAGACATCATCGACATCTACCGATTCCTAATCAAAAATCTCATCTCCTTACAATTTACATTATTTTCCATTTGCCTCTTATTTTCCTCTCCCCCACTTCACAAAAATTTGCCGTTTTATTCGCCCTCTTTTTCGTTCGCCGTTTTCTCGTCAGATCTATCTTCTTGCTTGCAATCATGAGTGATTTCGGTATGGTAGAAACAGATGATGGCCTAACTCCTAAAATTGGACGATCTGGCAATCTGGATGCTAAAACTTTTATTTTGGGGCAAGGGAATGTTATAGGAAAAGAACGTATCCAAGAATTTTTCGATTGTGTTGGAAATTTAAGTCTCAATGATGCTCCTATTCTTAAGATGACTAAATCTTATGCAGAACCTATTTCACACTAGTTCTAAAACTTGAAAATAAATTTATCCGTACCCATCCTACCTTGCAGACATTGTTTTTTGAGTTACCTATTGTAAAGAATCCTAAAGCTAAAAAGTTGGCCACTCTTGTTCTTATGAATGAATTTGATTACATAGGACGGGAAGCAGGGAATTTTTTGATTTGTAAGGTATGAATCATGAGAAACCAGTGATAGATGGAATTATTTATAATAGTGATTATGTGCTAGGACATTTGCTGGGGAAAATCAAATATTTGATGAGAATCTTAAAAGGAAGTCCCTGTTTTAGATATAATTCAACAAATTTTCAATGATGTTAATCAACACTATTCTTGGATTGTTGCCGAATAAAAAGGATTTGATGATAAGCAATTTGATAGTGATAAAGTCTGTATGGATAAGATATTCTATGTTGTCTTATAAAACCCCCTAACAAGTACACCTCCAAGGAAAATAGAAACAAAGATGACAACACTTAGATCCTTTGCATTAGGCCTAGCTAGGGGCATAAAACAATAGCGCTTGTTGGGAGGCAACCCAATGAATAAAATTTATTTTTGTCTTTTTCTTTCTGTTCTTGAGTTTTTGCACAATTAGGCTACTATTATGATTGTGTTTTTTGTGTTTTAATTAGTGTTTATAGAAAGTAGAGCCCTTAGGATCATGTTGGGTGATAGTTGATTTGATCTTGCTGAAAAACAGAAACTTTTGCACCCAGAAAAACAATTTTAATTTTTAACAGATGCGTGATAAAATACTGATTGTTTTTGCAGAAGATTAATATAAAAATTGCTTACATTTTCCTAAGTTTTAAGAATTTTTGGAGTTACAGAAGTATTCGAAATCTCCAGAATGCTACAAACTGTTCTAGTTTTGACAGATTCTGTTTTTCTTTGCGTTGTGTGCTTGTTTTGATGATTCAATGGTTTTCTTTGAAGAGTTTTTGCCATAGAAAATTTGGAATACAGTAGATATAATGCAAAAATAAAACATGAATGGGTTTGCAACAGTACTTATAGTAGTGATTTTCTTTTTTATACTAACGTATCTCATGAAGGTTTTGTTGAGTTTTGTGTGATTGAAGTTTTCATGTTTTGGGTGACTTTACGATGGATGAAGGAATAATGATTATAAAAAGGCTAAGCTTGGGGATGCCCATGGCACCCCAAGATAATATTCAAGAAGTACCAAGCAACTAAGCTTGGGGATGCCCCGAGCGGCATCCCCTCTTTCTTCTAGCAACCATAGGTATTTTACTTGAAACTATATTTTATTAGCCACATATTATGTGTTTTGCTTGGAGTGTCTTGTATGATATGAGTATTTGATTGTTTTGCTTTGTGTTTTTAGTCATGAATCCTTGCTGGACACACCTATTTGAGAGAGCCAAATTATGCCATGACATGTTTAGAATTTCTCTCTATGCTTCACTTAAATCTTTATGAGCTATGGAATTGCTCTAGTGCTTCACTTATATCTTTTTGGAGCACGGTGTGCTTTAGTATTTTTGGAGAGATGCTCTCATGCTTCACTTAGATCTATTTGAGAGTTAATAAGTTTTAAATAAATTGTCTCTTGCTTCAATTAAATTATTTTGAGAGAAGAATTTTTTATGCTCATGTTCTTCGCTTAGATTTGTTTGAGCTATCAAAAGCAACATATGAAATTAGTCCCAAAGTGATAGATATCCAAGGAGGATATATTAAATACTTTCATGAAGATCATTGGACAAAATAAACTTGATTCCTTGTAATAGTTTTGAGCTATGTTGATATAATATGTGAGTCATGTTCATGAGTAATTATGCTTTAGTAAGATTATTGGTGTCAAGGTTTGTGATTCCCTATGCAAGCACGAAAGTCAATAGTTATGCAATGAAATTACATCCTACTTGTGGTGCATTATTCGGTGTTAGTTATGCTTAATGCTCGCTTATGAGATTTTTCATTTCTTGGTTGGTCGCTTCTCAATCTTTTGCTAGCCTTCATTTTGCACTAAGTATGATCACTACTTGTGCATCCAAAATCATTTAAACCAGTTTTGCCATATGAGTCCATCTCTAATTTTCAAACTAAAATTCTCTTTTACGTGCTAGTACCGCTCATGAAGCGAAAGGGGTGGCTGATATATTTCCATGCTAGATGTGTTATTCTCAAGATGGGTGTTTATTCACTTGTCATTGCACGAAATGCGGCAAAGGTATTAGGGATGCCCAGTACCGACATGAAAAATTAATTTACATCACGTTGTCAAATAATAAATTCCTTGGAAAGTGTTGGTGTGGGCGGCCCCGTGAATACGGTTAGCCATCTAAAGTGAGCGTACGGTGGAAAAGGAATAAACTTTATTTTCTGTTTGGGAACCGCCTATGATATATCTAGCATTGAAAGCATTGGGAACTACTCGATCATTTTCGTTGATAGGAAAAGCATGCCACCCTAAATGTTTTATCTCTATCTTTTTCGCTTTGAGCTCTGGCACCTCTACAAATCCCTACTTCCATCTGCAAAGGGCATTTCTATTTACTTCATGCAATTTTTATTTTTACTTGAGTCTCCATCTTCTCTTATAAAGCACCAACTAAGGGGCATTATGATCGATACTTGAGCATTGGGTGTAGCTAATATGCGAGTGTGTTTCATGAATGGATCAATGATTGAGCATAATGGGCTAGGGATAAATTGCTTTAGCATTGATATTTTGAAAGACATGGTTGCTTGTTGATATGCTTGAGTATTAAATTCCTCATGTCAAAACTAGACTATTACTTTGAACCATATAAAAGTCCAATTGTCCATGCTATAAAAGAGAGAATATGTGATGAACATGTTAGGAAGCATTCCACATCAAAAATTCTGTTTTTATCATTTACCTACTCGAGGACGAGCAGGAATTAAGCTTGGGGATGCTGATACGTCTCCAACATATCTATAATTTTTTATTGTTACATGTTGTTATATTATCATTCTTGGATGTTTTATAATCATTTTATATCATTTTTGGTACTAACCTATTGACATAGTGCCAAGTGCCGGTTGCTGGTTTTTTGCTTGTTTTTTTACATCATAGAAAATCAATATCAAACAGAGTCCAAACGCAGCAAAACTTTTTTTGGAATTTTTATGGACCAGAAGAAACCCAATGGGTCGGAGAAGCACACAGGGGGGTGCCCGAGGGGCACAACCCACCGAGGCACGCCTGGGCCCCTAAGCGCGCCAGTGGGTTGTGCCCACCTCGGTGGCCTCCCTTGCACTGCCTCTTTGCTCTATAAATACCCCAATATTCCAGAAAACCTAGAAATTCGGCGAAAATCAATTCCTGTTGCATAAGTTCCAGAAATACCAGAGCCAATCTAAACATCATCAAGAAGGGGTTCATCATCCTCATTGGTGCCTCTCCGGTGATGCGTGAGTAGTCTTTTGTAGACCTTCGTGTCCGTAGTTACTAGCAAGATGGCTTCCTCTCTCTCTCTTGATTCTCAATGCAATGGTCTCTTGGAGATCTATCTGATGCAACTCTTTTGCAGTGTGTTTGTTGGGATCCGATGAACTTTGAGTTTACGATCAGATCTATGGTTTTATCCATGAAAGTTAGTAGAGTCTTTTGATATCTTATATGGAAGATTACTTATAGCCTCATATTTCTTCTTTGAATCTTTGGTTTCGTTAGGCCAAATAGATCGATTTTTCTTGCTATGGGAAGAGGTGCTTTGTGATGGGTTAGATCTTATGGTGCTTGTTCCTAGTGACATAAGGGGAACCGACATGTATGTATCATTGCTATTAAGGATAACAAGATGGGGTCTACTTCTAGATAAATAGATATTGTCTACATCATGTCATAGTTCTTATTGCATTACTTCGTTTCTCCATGAACTTAATAAACTAGAAGAATGCTAGATAGCGGTGGATGTGTGGAGTAATAGTAGTAGATGTAGGCATGAATCAGTCTACTAATATTGGACATGATGACTATATAATGATCATTGTCTGGATGTCGTCATGATTATTTGAAGTTCTATGAATTGCCCAACAGTAAATTGTTGACCCACCATTGCTATTTTTCTCGAGATAAGCCACTAGTCAAACTTATGCCCCCCGAGGTCTCTTCTTTATTATATGTGCCTTCCTGATCTGTTTTTATTTGCTTTTATTTCAAGATCTATTAATCCAAAAACCCAAAAATATGTTGCTGCAATGTATTATTATTTATTTTATCTTGTGTTCCCGTGAGATTTATTTACCCAATCTACTACAATTTTACCTATCTTTTTACCCGTGAGGGATTGACAACCCCACTCTTACGTCGGATTGCAAATATTTGTTCTTCGTGTGTAGGAGCTGTTTACGTGGTGTTGCATGGTTCTCCTACTAGTTAGATAACCTTTGTCTCATCACTGAGGGAAATACCTACCGTAGTTGTGCTACATCATCCCTTCCTCTTTGGAGAAATACCGATGTAGTTCAAGCCCCATCAAGGAGGCAGAGCGGCCGAGGATAGGGGCACATAAGCGTCGAGGTCGTGGTCGGGTCTCGGGGGTGCGGTGAGGGAGGGTGGCATACGGCGAAAAAGGGCACCAGACAGCGAGTGGAGGGCGATGGGAGGGCGCGAGGAGGCTGACAGCGATGTAGGGCGACGGCAGCGACATGGAGTAGTGGGGATTTGGGGGAGAAATGGCCAGGCAAGAAAGCCCGCGCGAGGGTGCTACCTCTTGAGCACTGCGTTGGATTTCCTAGAGGAGGAAAGGGTGGGGCAGCAGAGTACAGTAAGTATTTCCCTCAGTTATTGAGAACCAAGGTATCAATCCAGTAGGAGGCTACGCGCGAGTCCCTCGTACCTACACAAAGAAAATAGCTCCACGCAACCAATGCGATTAGGGGTTGTCAATCCCTTCACGGTCACTTACGAGAGTGAGATCTGATAGAGATGATAGAAAATATTTTTGGTACTTATGGTATAAAGATGCAAAGTAAAATAAAAGCAAAGTAAAAAAGCGAAAGCAATAATAAAGTGTTGGGAGATTAATATGATAAAGATAGACCCAGGGGCCATAGATTTCACTAGTGGCTTCTCTCAATAGCATAAGTATTTTACGGTGGGTGAACAAATTTTTGTTGAGCAATTGACAGAATTGAGCATTGTTATGAGAATATCTAGGTATGATCATGTATATAGGCATCACGTCCGAGACAAGTAGACCGACTCCTGCCTGCATCTACTACTATTGCTCCACTCATCGACCGCTATCCAGCATGCATCTAGAGTATTAAGTTCAAGAAAACAGAGTAACACCTTAAGCAAGATGACATGATGTAGAGGGATAAGTTCAAGCAATATGATAAAAACCCCATCTTGTTATCCTTGATGGCAACAATACAATACGTGCCTTGTTGCCCCTATTGTCACTGGGAAAGGACACCGCAAGATTGAACCCAAAGCTAAGCACTTCTCCCATTGCAAGAAAAACCAATCTAGTAGGTCAAACCAAACTGATAATTCGAAGAGACTTGCAAAGATAACCAGTCATACATAAAAGAATTCAGAGAAGATTCAAATATTGTTCATAGATAGACTTGATCATAAACCCACAATTCATCGGTCTCAACAAACACACCGCAAAAAGAAGATTACATCGAATAGATCTCCACGAGAGAGGGGGAGAACATTGTATTGAGATCCAAAAAGAGAGAAGAAGTCATCTAGCTACTAACTATGGACCCGAAGGTCTGAGGTAAACTACACACACTACATCGGAGAAGCTATGATGTTGATGTAGAAGCCCTCCATGGTGGATTCCTCTTCCGGCGGAGCTCCGGTACAGGCCCCAAGATGGGATCTCGTGGATACAGAAAGTTGCGGTGGTGGAATTAGGTTTTTGGCTCCGTATCTGATCATTTGGGGGCACGTAGGTGTATATAGGAGGAAGGAGTTCATTGGTGGAGCAACGGGGGGCCCACGAGGCAGGGGCGCGCCCTAGGGGGGTGGGCGTGCCCCCACCCTCGTGGCCACCCCTTTCTTTCTTGACGTGGGGTTCAAGTCTCCTGGATCATCTTCGGTGAGAAAATCACGTTCCCGAAGGTTTCATTCCGTTTGGGCTCCGTTTGATATCCCGTTTCTTTGAAACACTAAAATAGGCAAAAACAGCAAATCTGGGCTGGTCCTCCTGTTAATAGGTTAGTCCCAAAAATAGTATCAAAGTGGAAAATAAAGCCCAATATGGTCCAAAACAGTAGATAATATAGCATGGAGAAATAAAAAATTATAGATACGTTGAGGCGTATCGAGGAGGTTATGTAAAAGCGTGGCGGTAGCGCTGGTGGCAAAACAGCGCTATAGCTAAGTTAGCTATAATATGAAATAAATCACGCTACTACTATAGGAAGTAGCTATAGCGCTTGTACGAAAACGCGTTACTGCTATAGGAAGTAGCTATTTATTTTCCTTTTTCTTTTATTTTTTCCTTTTCCTTTTCCTTTTTCTTTTTTACTTTAATTTTTTCCTTTCTGCTTTATATAAGGAACTTAGCAATGTAGGCGGGTCCACATGGCGCGTTGCTGCTAGATTAGCTATAGCGTTTGTTGAGCACAAGCGCTGCTGCTATGCCTTTCTCCTTTATTTTTCTTTTTCTTTTATTGTTCTTTACATTTTATTTTTCCTTTTCCTTTTTCTATTTATTTCATTTTCATTTTCATTTCTTTTATTCTTCATTTTATTTTATTTTCCTTTGCAGTAGCGCTCTCCCATGATACCATGCTACTACAACGAACTTATATATAGCGTGTTTCTCCCAAGCTCCCTACTACTATGCCCAGCCTGCCGGCAATAGTGTGGGAACTATAGTAGTAACGTGTTTTCTGTAGACGCCGCTACTACTACCAACATAGTTGTAGCGCCCTTTTGTCCACACACTACGGGTATGTAGCAGTAGCGCATAGTTTTGACCAACGCTACTGATAATCCTCTATGTGTAAGGTTTTCCCTAGTAGTGATTGCCTGAGATATCTGAGGGTTATGTTATGGATGGAGAGGTAGCTAGGGACTTTCTTCCTTGTAAGGATAGCGACGATCTTAAGAAATTACTATGCAAGTTGAAAGAAAAATCTTTGGATGCGAGAATGAAATATGATCCTAAGTCTGCTACTTCACCTATCTTTATTACTGATAAGGATTATGAATTCTCTGTCGACCCAGAGTAAACTACTTTGGTTGAATCTGATCTTTTCCATGACTATGACACTAAAACTATTGTGCCACGTCTTACTAAATTAAATGATATATATAGCCATCCTATTTGCTCATGATTAAAAAATTCGCTATTACAATATTCTCAAGTTATTTCCTTTCTCGTCAAAGGGTGATGCTAAGGTATGGTTTATGATACGTCTCCAACCTATCTATAATTTTTTATTGTTCCATGTTGTTATATTATCATTCTGGGATGTTTTATATTCATTTTATAGTAACTTTATATCATTTTTGGCACTAACCTATTGACGTACTGCCCAGTGCCAGTTGTCGTTTTTTGCTTATTTCTTACTTTGCAGAATATCCATACCAAACGGAGTCGAAATGCCACGAAACTTTTTGGAAATTTTGTTCTCCGCAGAAGACAACTTGCACTGGTACGCATCGGTGCTATGCAAATGGTTTTTAACCCTTTTCCGCGACGACATTTGGAACCGTTGGGGGTTCCTTCCCACACGACCCAAAAACCGTCCGGGGATATGCCCTCCTGGCACACACGCTCGGCAAAATGAGGTCATGTGTGACTGGCGAGCCCTCAAATACGGAAATACGTATAATAGGGCTAAAAACACAATTATACAGGCGAAATTGTTTCCAGTCGCAAGTACATCCAACACAGTCAGTCCCCGCTAAATGTTTCCGTTCGTATGTACATCCCGTACAGTCGCTCCAAGGAAATCGTTTCTTTTCACAGGTACATCACACACAATTTTCCCTGTTAAATCGTTTGTGATAGCCTTGCCAGTGCACACGATATAAACAATTTTATCGTTTGCGTTACTGAATGCATCACACACGATGCATAGAAGAAACTATGTGGCAAAGGCTATCCATCACACACTGTTTTTATGTGGTAAACGTTTGCGCAAAGTGGCCTAACGCAAACAGTATTCAAGAGAAGGTCGTGTGTGATTGTTCATTGACCTAACACGATTTATTCCAAGAAACTGTGTGCATTGCCTGAGGTCATCGCCCACGGTATTTTCTCAATAACCGTTTGCAATAGCAAAATCCAATTAGCATGCTAATTCGCCATTAGCAGGCTAATTGCCCTATTATTAATTATCCATTTATTAATATAATTGACATTCATATTAAGCACATAATATATTTCATTTCCATATTAAGGAAGCATGATTTCATAATTGAAATACATCAGAGTACAACATGATATAGCTTCAGCACTCAGCTACCCCATTACACAACTGCACCAGCACCAAGTTTCACATGCAACATGTAGAACCTTTCGAAATTAGCATCATAGACGGTATATAGACAGATGCATCTCATCTGGAAAACTGTTGAAGCGGAAGGCGAATATTGAGCCTTCATTCATGTTGATGGTCTTTGCAACTTTAGGCCAGTGCCTGTGGATGATTGACCATCCGTCCTTCGTCCTCTTCAGGAACACTTCAATATTGAACCGTGGGTGTTGTATGAAAACCTTCCTTGCCTCCTGACCATAGAGGTGGTTTGAGAGGTAATCATCAGTGAACTGCTTTGGAAAGGCCTGAAAACAAGGATGTGCATAAATATCTTCTCTATTTTGGAAATGGGGCAAAGGAATAAAAAAAGCAAGGTATAATAGTTAGTACCATCTTGTAGTGAACTGATGTCTTCTTCATTGTGCAGACAAAGATCTTGTTGTTTTTGGTCACTAATTTCTTTCTCCTAACAATCTTTCTGAGTTTCTTAATTTGATTGATATTCATGGACAACTCATTTCCCCATATGCAAAAGGGTCGAACAGTGGGTCAAAACCTCTGACAGCAGGACCTACATGTGAAAGACCAAATGGTTAAAAACTTAAATATTAGAATGGTTCCTGCAATTGCACAATAATGTGCTATTAGACAACGGACCATGTGTGTGCTGACCTTGATGGTAAACCTCAGGGCTTCCCATTGTTTCCCCGCAACACATATAAGGTATTTAGTCATCAGGTTAAGTAAGGGTTTGCATGCTATCAGTAAAATAAGTTGATTAAAAATAAGCACATTGCAGATTCATCGGATTAATTCAAGCCACATGGAAAACCCATTTATCCAAACCAGGCATGATTAAGAACTAGGAAATATAGCACTTGTATATGTTCGTTATGTATTAAGTGCAGCCAAATTCGATTTACTCCTCACATGCACAACATTACAAAATTCTACCCATGGCAATTGGACATCGCATTGCAGAATTGAACCAAGCAGTTAACTAAACACCACAACAAATGAACTAAACATTAACTGAGCACCAGATTCCACAATATAACATACTCCTAATAGAAGATCATACAGTTAACCAAACAAAGCATGCTTAACAAGTTGGAAATTTAGCAATTGTATTTTTTGCTCATGTATTTACTACAGCCAAATTCAGTATATTCCTCACACGGTATACAATAACAGAATGCACCCACAACTATTGAAAATTGCATTGTAGAATTGAACCAAACAGTTAACTAAACACCACAACACAAATGAACCAAATTTTAACTGAGCACCACATTGCACAATGTATAACCAAACCAACCATGCTTGACAACTTGGAAAGATAGCAATTGTATTCTTTTCTGATGTATTTTGTAAAGATAAATTCAATTGCAGCCTGAAGAATTGAACCAAACAGTTAACTGAAGACGACAACTAATTAACAAAATAGTTAATAAGTGAGAACCACACTGCATGACATATAGGACATATACACTAGAGCAACAGATTGCATGGTAAAATTAGATAGCACAATTCACTAGAATTTGTGAAGGAAAGGCAGGAGCAGCACACGCAACGGGTAAACCGAGCATGCTTAACTGGCGTAGCTAGCAAAATGGAAAGGTGCTCCTCCAAGATCCGGGGTTCGGCACGAATGGAAGCCATCGCGACCTCATCCGTGATTTGCTTCTCTGCTGCCAAATGCTCCTTGTGATCCTTGATATACTGCGTGCACCATGGCTTAGGGCGGCGCTTATTTGGTGGAGGGTCGGTGATTTGGGTGGAAGGTGCACCGGCGGTCGAGGCATGTGGGATGTGGAAGGAGGAGGAGGATGGGGGTCGGGTGTGGATTACCTGCCTGGATAGACGAGGCCGAGCAGCGTGAAGGAGGGTCGCCGGGGAGGAGGCGGCGCTGCAAGCAAGGAGTGAAGGTTTCAACTCGGAAAGGAAGGTGGAAACAGGGGAAATGTGGCTTTTGTTAAGAGGGGGGGGGGTAGATATTTCCGCGGAAGCCGAAATTTTTGAATTGCTTCAGCAAAAAAACTGCGCGCAAAGTGTCATCAGACACGGTCCCTTATTCAAAACTGTGTACGATGTGTGATCATCAAAAACGATTCAGATAGCTTAAACGTCAAAAGTTTGAACGTCAAAAGTTTTTGTTCAAATTTCCCTGGTTACAGTGGCCATCCACGTCATTGCATAATTTGGGTACAGAAAGAAGACTATAGCACACCCACACTTCTTAATCGAGCGAGTTCAACAGTTAAACAGAGCTAGCTGACCTAAACATTACTCTAACAAATTAAAGACCGGCGCTCTTAATTAAACAAAACAAAGAGTACAACTACGGCTGGTGCTCGTCGATCTCCGCCACCTCCTCCATGTCCATCTCGCGACCGACGGTCTCGTGGGGAAGGGGCTCCATGGCATCCATCGCACCATACTCGGCAAGCATCTCACCATACGCGTCCGCCATCTCTTTGGAAAAGGTCACCTCGAGCGAGGCGTTGGCGGACGCGATCTGGGCTTGGACGGGCTCCGTCGTCGCAAGGTATGCGGCGGAGGAACGGACGGCTGCTCAAATGCTCTCGGCGATTGCCAACTCTTCAACTGTGGGTTGCCGACCATTGTTGGAGAAGCTTCATTTAATTTGTGCGCTGACCGCCATGAGCTTGGCATGGGCGGCCTCGACATGGTCATGGGCAGCCTCCATCAGGGCTAGGGCCTCCGCTGCGGAATGGACAGCTGCTGTGCCGCTCTCGCTAGTTGCTATCCCCGAGGCAGATGTTGCTGCCGCCACCTAAGAAGGAACAACGGCCGTTTGGGCCTCCTTGGCCGCCCGGTCGCCGATTGCCTCCGTGCTCATGCACCTTGTTAGCACGCGCATGGTGGCTGCGGTCACGCTCTCGCCGAAGGGGGCTACCGAAGTTGTCCTCATGACGCGGGTCCACGTGCCCATCTTTCACTAGCGACGATTGAACAGTGAAATGGTATTTGGGGAGCGAGCTAGTGTGCTTGAGACGCCGACTGTGGACTGTAGCCGACACACCTTCTCGCGTAAGGCATAGGCGTAGTATACACCGACGGTGCTCCAGGATATTTTGTGCTGCTTCTCACACGGTTGGTGATAATAAACTGTGTGGGATCTACTTAATTTTTCATCTTGATTTGAATTACGTAATGGGGTCTAGCGGCAATGAACGGTGTTTGAATTGCTAGACCTTTTATCTGCAGTGAACATGCAACTATATGTGTGTCGTAAAAGAATTGGAATTATTCAGGGTTCGTTTGAACATTTTATACATTAAATTGGGTTTCTAGCCATTTCAGGTGCACAATTCAAAAATAAGCTACATGCACATGCTCCGGTGCACCAACATGGGTTGTAAAATCATATATGTGTCCGTGGGTTTATGCTTATGTCCCATGCAAGGAATGGGGATGAAATTCGAACACCACGGCACCGTCGCTCTCCGGCGAACGTCGACGTACTTGCATTTGTATTTCTAGTAAATCCAAAATTCATTCGAAATTCATGAAACTTGGCATGCTATCATGGAGCGGCATCAACATACCGTGGTAAAATTTTGTCCCATTTGGGACAGGTTTGGGTATAAGCTTCTCATAAACCAGAGCTTTTCACAACAAGTGTGATGGTTTCGATAGGGAACGTATCACCTTTCTAGACGAAACGATATCCGTTGCCTCTTCTCGATTTCAAAATTTTCCTAGTGTCAACATAGAACAACAGGAGTGTTATGTCAATTTTTGGGATTTTTCGGGGTTCGCTTGGACATTTTTATACATTAACTGAGTTTCTATGCATTCATGTGCATAATTCAAATTTGAACTACAGGCACATGCTCTAATGCATATAAATTAGTTGAAAATTCAAATATGTGTCCTTGGTTGCATGCTTACGTCCCGTGCAAGAAATGGGAATGAATGTCAAACACCCTGCCACCGTCACTCGCCGCAAACATTGAGATACCTGGTTTTTAAATTCTAGTAAATCCAAAGCTCGTCTGAAATTCATGAAACTTGGCATCCTGTCATGGAGCGGCGTCGACATGCCATGGGAAATTTTTTGTCCCAATTGGGACAGGTTTGGGCATATGCTTCTCACAAACCAGAGCTTCTCACAACAAGCATGATGGTTTCGATAGGGAACGTCCAACCTTTGGGGACGAAACGATATCCGTTGTGTCTTATTGCTTTCAAAACTCGTGTCGACATAGAACAACGGGAGTGTTGTGTCAATTGTTGTGATTTTTCGGGGTTCGTCTGGACATTTTTATGCATTAACTAAGTTTTCAATGCATTTATGTGCATAATTAAAATTTGAACTACATGCACATGCTCCAGTGCATATAAATTGGTTGAAAAATCAAATCTGTGTCCTTGGGTGCATGCTTAGGTCCCATGCAAGAAGTGGGAATGAATTTCAAACAATAGGGTATCATTGATTGCCGGCAAAATGTTGAGATACTTTGTTTTTCAATTCTAGGAAATCGAAAACTCGTCTGAAATTCATGAAACTTGGCGCGCTATCATGGAATGGTGTAGAGACCTGACCCAAGATCGGTCAAATCTCTGTGTCTGTACCATCCCAAGATCATGCTGGTACTCACAGTACATCGATGAAATAATCAAAGTTCAATCACACCTGAATTTATTACACGATTCTCATATAGAGTCTTTATTACAAGAGAATAAATTCGCTCAAGGACAACTCATGAGAAATAAACTACTAATGCTGCGGAAGCGTAGAAGATAAAGCGAGTCCATCCGACTCCAAAGGGCAATCGCCAAGCGCGGAGCGTAGCCTCACTCCTGATCGGAATAAATCTCTGCAACATAAGACGTTGCAGCCGTGTAGGTCAGCTTTTTGAATAAGCTGGCAAGTCATGAAGAGAATAACAATAATAAAATTACTATCACTATATGCATTTTTGGCTGTGGGGCTCTAAGTTTCATCATTTTGCGAAAAGCCAATTTTCTCCTACTACAGTGGACTTGCTTGCAAATTACTACAAATTGTTGGTAGTTATTGAGATGGTTCCGCCAACCAATATCTCATTCCCAAATTATTAAGTCATAAACCCTCAAATTTATTTATTAGTTTTAGTGTTGAGATTTCGAATACTTCCAAGTTCCAGAGGCTCAAATTGTCCGTAACCGGGGACACGGCTAATCGATTAGATCTTTAACTTTGCAGAGGTTTGCGCACTTTACCCGCAAGAATCATTCCCTCCTTTTAAGTCTTCGCACTTCATGGTGTTTGAAGACGGGACGAATGAAACAGGATCTTCCAAAGAGTTCTTCTGGCTACTGCCGGTACCCATCCAATCCTACCGTTCTTCTACATCTCGTAGTACCGTCCAGCCAGCGTCACTACTAGGGTTGACCCAGCCAGAGCCCATAATGGCTTGCGGCTGCACAGTAAGCTTCCGGTCAATGGGGCATCCATCCGTCTCTTCGTGGCTGGGTGAAGCTTTCCGCAAGATGTCATGGCACTTCTCCATGCATCCCGGCCAACCACTGGGTTCTCCAGGGTGCCCGTCAACCGTCCTCCACCCAGTAGTGAATTCCGAAGTCCATCTTGATTCTTGTAGTTCATGGGGTTGTCATCATCATTGACTCTCACATCTTGCTTATGAATTTCACTCAACCAAAACCCGCTCTGAGCATAGCAAAATAAACTACTTCGTCCCGGGGTCATGGTAACAAGGGGATTGGTTCAACCTACCACATGATACTACTCAAGATTTGTAACTTCAAAATTTCAACTACTGCATGCATGGTGGGGTGGTATAATTTCTAATGCACAAAATCATAGGTATTGAAAATAACATGATCAAGACTGGCCTTGCTGATGATCCTCGTAAGCTAAAGATTCGTAGTAGCAAGCTTCGCACTCCGGAAACTCTACCGAGACAAACAATAATCACAATAAGCATAGGATCACATAACACAATAGCATAGCAATAGCAACATAACACACCAAAACAACCAAATCAAAACCCAAGGGAAAACTCAAAGAAAAACCAACTCAAGTTTTTTCCTAGTTCAAGCAACAACTAAAAATAGTTTTATATAAAAAAAATTTTCTCAACATAACCTAATCATGGATTTAGGTTAACTTAACAGAAAAGAATGCATTAAGCAACTAGGAGCAAAAGGAATTAATTTAAAATCTATTATGAAACTCCTATTAGGCCTAATTCAAATTCTATTAAGAAAATTAAAATAAAAGTTTTATTTATTATAAATAAAAGTTCATCCTATAAAGTGACAGAAACTATCCTAGAATAATCAATCACATGTGAAAAATAAATTGTTTTACTAATTAAAATAATAGGAAAACAGTAGCTAGTTAATTAATTAGGATTAACAAGATTCTGCTTAAAACTATTTTTTTTATTAATCCTAAAATGCCCAAATTAATTTCTATGGTTTGGCAATGTTAAAACAAAGTTGGGACAAAAGAATCATATAAACATAATTTTCCTAACTCATGTTATAACAGATTTACTATTCTGACTAAAACTAAATTAAAGCCATTCAAAATAATTTTAACATAGCTAATTATATTTTCTACAGAAACTATAAGAAATTTTCAAACCAACAAAAAAAGAATCACCTAAAAATATTAAACAAAATAAAAGATATGAATTTTTTCAAAACAGGAACTATTCTGTTAAAACAGAAAACGAAAATAAATGAAAAATGGCCTAATGGGCCTAACCTACGCACTGAGGGTAATATAAACTAAACGGGCCTAGGGTTAAACGAGTCGGGCCGGGCTAAATAAAAAAAACCTAACTAAAAACTAAACCGGACTAAACGAACCGGGCTGGTTTTATTAAAAAAAAACATACCCTTTTGGGGTTCTAATCCTAGCCGTCGATATAGATCGGACGGGGAAGGTGATCTCCGGCGAGTTACCAGAGCTCGATGGCGGCGGCGGCGGCGGTGGCGAGTTCGTTGGCCTCTCCGGTCGTCGGGGAGGTCGGCGGAGGTCTCCGGCGGGTGCGGACGAGCTCGGGGGGTGGTCTGGTGGAGTCGGTGGAGGTCGGGGAGGTCTAGGGCGACAACGGCGATGAAAATGGCGGCGGCGGTGGCTTGGGTCTCCGGCGAGCGCGGGTGAGGGGAGGAGGGGTTCCGGCGAGGGGGCGAGGGGGGGAATGGGGTGCGGTTGAGGGTATAAATAGGTGGGGGGGCCTCGGCGTGGCAAGGGAGGCGATCGGGAGGGGGGATCGGATCCCGGATCTCACGGGATCCCGGCGATAGGCGGCAGGCGCGGTCGTTGCGTGGGCGGGGGGTTGAAGGAGGGGTGGGGTCCGCCTGGCAGTGGGGAGAGGGGGCGCGGTCTCGGTCGGTCGACCGAGCCGGAGAGGTCTCGGCGAGGGGAGGTGAGGAGGCGGCTCTGGCTCACTGGCTGGCCTTGGGCCGCCTGGTGGGCAGTCTGGTAGCTGGGCGATGCTGGTAGCGCTGGGGGGTTTCTCTTTTTAAAATTTATTTTTAATAAAAACAAAAACAGAGATAACTTATAAAATATAAATATTTTATATAGGACATATATATACCAAAATGATCAGGGAATATTCCTATCATTTGAACATTTTCCAAAGGCAAAATCCAAACTTTATAAAATTCATTTTTCAAATTCAAATAAAACTCAAGTTTGAATTCAAAAACTTTTGGCATTATTTTCCTCTGATATTTTTGGAGTGTCATGTTTACTCCTCTCATACTTTTGCTCAAGTATTTATCAGGTATAGTTTTTGAAATGATTCCCACTTGCCATAGTTTGAATTCAAATTTGAAAACTCAAAACTCTGAAACTCCAAATGGCAATCAAATTCAAACAGGATGCATAGATGCTTAGCTATAATTGTAAAACATTCCAAATAGGAAATTTGGGATGTTACAAATGGCACCCGACATGTTGTGGTATTTTTCATGTCCATTTTGAGAGAAGGCGCACTCGAAGAACAACCAACAAAAGGTATTTTGAAAAAATAGCTGCCACTTTAATATCTCAAACATTTGTGTAATTCAAACCGTGTGCGTTCTATTAACCATTCACGTGACGCCACGTGTGTTGGTTTTAATGGCTATAGGAGGTGCTGTGCCGACAGCTGCTTGACCTTGACTAAACGGGAGGCGTGAGAGCGCAATCCGGTGCGCAGGCTGACCGAGAGGCGTGCAAGCTGTCCTCCAATGCGCAGGCTCACCGGGAAGCGTGCGAGCTGTACGCTGCGCAGGTTCACTGGGAAGCGAGCCCTTTGACTTCCCTGGTAGCCCGCCTTCCTATTCATTAATGGTGCCCCAGCCGCTGCTTAATACAGGCGGCCTTACTTTTCGCCTCCCATTCCCCTCCCTCCCGCAGACCTCCACGAACGCCATGGCGCAGAAGGATCATCTTCCACTAGTCTTCAAGTTTGTGAAGTCGACTATGAGCCGGAGGAGATAGAAAATAAGGAGGAATGGGGCCTCATGGACATGGCCTAGAACAAGCTGGCCCCGGCAGTAGCTACCCCCGCTCCCATCCCAGCTCCCATCCCTGCGCTCGCACTAGCGACCATCCCCGTAGCATTGACGAGCTGGTCGCCGAGCACTATCGGAGAGCTGGAAGCCGCGGGAGTCAGCGAGGTCTCCGTGGACCCGCGCGAGCTCGTTTACATGCCAGCGCCCGTGCCCGTGCCTGTGCGTTCCCCTCCACCCGCTGCGGCGCCGGTCCCCATGCGTTTGGCCGCACCCGCCGCGCCCATGCCCATGCGCGCACCCCCCTCGGCGGCATGGGACACTGACGTCGACCACTACCTCTTAGCGCCGCCAGCTGTCGTCCTCCCGTGCCCCGCCCGTAGATCGCGTGATGACATGATGTTTAATTTAGAAGTGAAGAACATTCTATGCTGCATTGAAGACTTCGACAAGGTCGTCCTGGAGGACGACAACGACAACGACGGTGTGGCACGCCGCCTCCGCCGCTGCCGGAAATAGTCTTTTTCTTGGGTTTAATAGTGTATCTCGATCATATGAATACAAAATCGCAGTATGACTTAATGAAAGATATGGTTTGAGCGAACTTGTGTTTTTCTCTCTTAATGTACAGACTTATCAAATGATTTTCTTTTGAAAAAAACTTCAATGGTTTTTAAATATAAAACACTCATCACAAACTTTTAGTTAGAACACGAGTATGCAAACCGATAGCTTCCCCAGGAAGCCAAGGGAAAATGTGCCGAGCAGGATTTTTGCGGCTCTTGATCGCAAACGTTTTACATAGAACACCCCTATGCAAAGTGAGAGCAGGATCTGTGCATCTCTTCAACGCAAACGGTTCTTTTGGATGACCAATGTGCAAGCACTTACAAACAATTTGGTAAGATTTGCATCTATCATATTTGGTATGTTGCTATTTGTCAAACTTGAAAGACTGCAATTTGTTAATCTAGTAACATTGCCATTTGTCAACCTTGTAACACTGCAATTTGTCAAAATATGAAGCTAAAAATCTCTAGTAGTATCTAATTTTTGCAACTAAAATTTAGTAATCAAGCATGAGAGACTGGATGAACAACATGTCAAGTACGCGGCCAAGGATGCGTACACAAGCTACGAGATGTAGAGGCGGATCGTTGACATGAGGAAGTGTCTTCTTTCTGCCCCAGACGAGGGATCGAGGCACAGAGCAGTGGCAGGAGCATCACAAGAAGTAGATGACTTGCCGATCGTTTCTCCTACTTTAGAATGCATGCAATTGTTTATTGAGGTGTGTGCGTTGATATGTATAGTCACTTATGTAATTGGATGTTTGTTTCAGTTATATATATATATATATATATATATATATACATTATATATATATATATACATACATGTTATTCTTCTGTAGACAGAGCAAATTACACGGCTTATTAGTAGCAATCATTTGTGTTATTATTGGTCTTCGCGCACATTTTTTAT
Organism: Aegilops bicornis; assembly: GCA_021605145.1. NCBI lineage: Eukaryota > Viridiplantae > Streptophyta > Magnoliopsida > Poales > Poaceae > Aegilops > Aegilops bicornis. The sequence goes on along the minus strand of CM038674.1, from coordinate 35,125,935 downwards.
TACGGACCTTGATAACCCACAAGTATAGGGGATCGCAACAGTTTTCGATAAGTAAGAGTGTCGAACCCAACGAGGAGCTAAAGGTAGAACAAATATTCCCTCAAGTTCTATCGACCACCGATACAACTCTACGCACGCTTGACATTTGCTTTACCGGAAACAAGTATGAAACTAAAAGTACTTTGTAGGTGTTTTCGGATAGGCTTGCAAGAAAGTAAAAAGCATGAAAATAAAACTAGGGGCTCTTAATGTAAAGACACAACTAAAGTAAATATAGCGAGTGTGGAAAAGTGATGGTAGGTGTGGCGAAATTGCCCCTAAGCAATTGACTACTTTACTAGACCGATAGCAAGTATTATGTGGGAGAGGCCACTGCTAGCATGTCATCCCTTACTTGGAATTCTATGCACTTATGATTGGAACTATTAGCAAGCGTCTGCAACTACCAACGTTCATTAAGGTAAAACCAAAGCATAGCATTAAGATATATTGGTCCCCCTTCAATCCCATATGCATCAATTTCTATGCTAGGTTGAAGCTTCTGTCACTCTTGCCCTCCAATGCATAGTCCTATCAACATACAAGTAACCCTATGGTGTGATCCACGCGCGCGCTCATATGATGGGCACCAAAGGACAGCAACATAACCACAAGGAAATTTAATCAATCATAGCAATTCATCAACCACCAATAGGACAACGAAAATCTACTCAGACATCATAGGATGGCAACACATCATCGGAAAATAATATGAAGCATAAAGCACCATGTTCAAGTAGATGGTACAGCGGGTTGCGGGAGAGTGGACCGCTGTAGATAGAGGGGGGAAGGTGATGGAGATGTTGGTGAAGATGGCGGAGGTGTTGGTGTAAATCGCGGTGATGATGATGGCCCCCGGTGGCGTTCCGGCGCCACCGGAAGCAAGGGGGAGAGAGGCCCCCTTCTTCTTCCTCTTCATTGACCTCCTCCCTAGATGGGAGAAGGGTTTCCCCTCTGTTCCTTGGCTCCCAAGGCTTGGGAGGGGCGAGAGCCCCTCCGAGATTGGATCTATCTCTCTGTTTCTGCATTCTGTTATGTCTCTGTTTCACCGTTTCGCGTATATATGGAGATCCATAACTCCGATTGGCCTGAAACCTTCGCCGTGATTTTTTTTAGAATATCAGCTTTCTTGCGGCAAAAGAAGAGCATCAACCGCCTTACGGTGGGCTCACGAGTGTAGGGGCGCGCGCAGGGGGGTCAGGCGCGCCCCCTACCTCGTGACCACCTCGGGCACTGTCTCGCGTGGATTTTTCTTCCGGAATTTTCCATATTTTCCAAAAATAAGCTCCGTCCGTTTTTATCACGTTTGGACTCCATTTGATATGGATATTCTGCGAAACATAAAACATGCAACAGATAGGAACTGGCACTGGGCACTGGATCAATATGTTAGTCCCAAAAATAATATAAAAAGTTGCCAAAAAGTATATGAAAGTTGCATAATATTGGCATGGAACAATCAAAAATTATAGATACGACGGAGACATATCAGCATCCCCAAGCTTAATTCCTGCTCGTCCTCAAGTAGGTAAATGATAAAAAAAGATAATTTTTGATGTGGAATGCTACCTAGCATAATCTTGATCATATGTCTAATCATCGCATGAATATTAAGACATGAGAGATTCAAGGCAATAGTCTATCGTTTGACATAAAAACAATAATACTTCAAGCATACCAACCAAGCAATTATGTCTTATTGAAATAACATAGCCAAAGAAAGCTCATCCCTACAAAATCATATAGTCTGGCTATGCTCCATCTTCACCACACAAAATATTCACATCATGCACAACCCCGATGACAAGCCAAGCAATTGTTTCATACTTTTGACGTTCCTCAAACCTTTTCAACTTTCACGCAATACATGAGCGTGAGCCATGGACATAACACTATAGGTGGAATAGAATATGATGATGGAGGTTATGGGGAGAAGACAAAAAAGGAGAAAGTGTCACATCGACGCGGCTAATCAACGGGCTATGGAGATGCCCATCAATTGATGTCAATGTGAGGAGTAGGGATTGCCATGCAACGGATGCACTAGAGCTATAAGTGTATGAAAGCTCAAACTGAAACTAAGTGGGTGTGCATCCAACTTGCTTGCTCATGAAGACCTAGGGCACTTGAGGAAGCCCATCGTTGGAATATACAAGCCAAGTTCTATAATGAAAATTCCCACTAGTATATGAAACTGATAACTCAAGAGACTCTCTATATGAAGAACATGGTGCTACTTTGAAGCACAAGTGTGGTAAAAGGATAGTAACATTGCCCCTTCTCTATTTTTCCCTCATTTTTTATTTTCTCTTTTTTGGGCCTTCTCTTTTTTTTGGCCTTTCTCTTTTATTTTTATTTTTTTTGTCCAGAGTCTCATCCCGATTTGTGGGGGAATCATAGTCTCCATCATCCTTTCCTCACTGGGGCAATGCTCTAATAATGATGACCATCACACTTTTATTTACTTACAACTCAATATTGCAACTCGATATCTAGAACAAAGATATGACTCTATATGAATGCCTCCGGCGGTGTACCGGGATGTGCAATGATCTAGCGTAGCAATGACATCAAAAAATGGACGAGCCATGAATACATCATGCTAGCTATCTTACGATCATGCAAAGCAATATGACAATAAATGCTCAAGACATGTATATGATGATGATGGAAGTTGCATGGCAATAAATCTCGGAATGGCTATGGAAATGCCATGATAGGTAGGTATGGTGGCTGTTTTGAGGAAGATATAATGAGGCTTATGTGTGATAGAGCGTATCATTTCACGGGGTTTGGATGCACCGGCGAAGTTTGTACCAACTCTCGAGGTGAGAAAGGGCAATGCACGGTACCGAAGAGGCTAGCAATGATGGAGGGGTGAGAGTGCGTATAATCCATGGACTCAACATTAGTCATTAAGAACTCACATACTTATTGCAAAAATATATTAGTCATCAAAGAAAAGTACTACGCGCATGCTCCTAGGGGGATAGATTGGTAGGAAAAGACCATCGCTCGTCCCCGACCGCCACTCATAAGGAAGGCAATCAATAAACACCTCATGCTCCGACTTCGTTACATAACGGTTCACCATACGTGCATGCTACGGGACTTGCAAACCTCAACACAATTATTTCTACATTTCACAATTACTCAACTAGCACGACTCTAATATCACCACCTTTATATCGCAAAACTATTGCAAGGAATCAAACATATCATATTCAGTGATCTACAAGTTTTATGTAGGATTTTATGACTAACCATGTGAATGACCAATTCCTGTCATCTCTCTAAATAGATATAAGTGAAGCACGCGAGTTTAATTATTTCTACAAAAGATATGCCCGTGCTCTAACAAATATAAGTGAAGCAAAAGAGCATTATACAAATGGCGGTTGTCTATGTAAAGAAAAACAGGCAATCCAAACTTCAAATGATATAAGTGAAGCACATGAAGCATTCTATAAAGCCATACTCAAAAGATATAAGTGAAGTGCAATGAGAATTCTATAAATCAACCAAGGACTATCTCATACCAGCATGGTGCATAAAAGAAAAATAAAAACCTAACTGCAAAAGACGCTCCAAGACTTGCACATATCGCATGAACGAAACGAATCCAAAAACATACTGATATTTGTTGAAGAAAGAGGGGATGCCTCTGCAGCATCCCCAAGCTTAGACGCTTGAGTCTCCTTGAATATTTACTTGGGGTGCCACGGGCATCCCCAAGCTTGAGCTCTTGCCTCTCTTCCTTCTTCTCACATCGAAACCTTCTCGATCATCGAACACTTCATCCACACAAAACTTCAACAGAAAACTCGGTAAGATCCGTTAGTATAATAAAGCAAATCACTACTATAAGTACTGTTGCAAACCAATTCATATTTTGTTTTTTCATTGTGTCTACTGTAATATAACTTTTCATGGCTTAATCCACTGATAAATTGATAGTTTCATCAAAACAAGCAAACTATGCATCAAAAACAGAATCTGTCTAAAACAGAACAGTCTGTAGCAATCTGAACATTCACCATACTACTGATACTTGAAAACTTCTGCCAAAATTAGGAAAAATAAAAACGTTCTACAGAAAGACAGTGCAAAAAGAATCAGAACCATTTGACGTTCCAGTAAAGAATTAAAATCCGCGCACTACAGCCAAAGTTTCTGTCTTGCACCACACAGACCAACAAGCATTGTAAACATCCTAAAGGCTAACCTTGGCACATTATTTTTATAATACAATGGAATTGTACAAGGGGATACTTATTTTTATTGAAAAGTTTCTGTAATCAAGATTCACAAAGTTGCCGTGAGCATGAACAAAGTTCAAGGAGCTCTCCCACTTCAACCATGCTTGTCTTTCTCACTTTCGCTTTCCTTTTTGAGAAAATTTTGGGTTCCCCTCTTTATTTTTGTTGTTTTTAAGCTATATGAAAGAACTCAACAGAAATAAATGACTCTCTAAAACTTCCGGGTTGTCTCCCTGGCAGCGCTTTCTTTAAAGCCATTAAGCTAGGCATATAGTGTTCAAGTGATGGATCCACCCGGATCCCAAGCTATATCAAAGCCAATTTTAATTAACAATGATTTATAATTTAGTAGTGAGCACAAAGTAACATGTATCATGCAACAACGAAGTCTAACTCTCTTCCTATGCATCGGCATGTCATAAGAGAACAATTCATGCACACATAGTAAAGGCCAATGCATAGTATAAGCAGTTTCTTGCAATTTCATCGTGTGGGAAACATAGAGAGGTGGAGATATAGTTCCTCTCTCATAATAATTGCAAGTAGGAGCAGCAACCACATGGATATTATATCTATCAAAATTATCATGTGAAACGGTAAAAGGCAACCCATCAATATAATCCTTAATAAGCACAAACTTCTCCGATATAGTGTAGTTTGGAGAATTCAAAAGGATAATAGGACTATCATGCGTGGGTGCAATAGCAACAATTTCATGTTTAACATAAGGAACTATAGAAAGTTCATCTCCATAAGCATAATTCATATTGGCATCTTGGCCACAAGCATAGCAAGCATCATCAAAAAGGGGTATTTCAAACAAATTCAAGGGATCATAGCAATCATCATAGAAATCATACTTCGGTAAGCACGAAGGGGAATTAAATAATGTATGAGTTGGAGTGTTACTCTCATTAGAAGGTGGGCACGGGTAGCTAATCCGCTCTTCCTCCTTCTGTTCTTCCCTCTCGTCATCATCTTTTTCATCCAATGAGCTCACTGTTTCATCAATTTCTTCTTCCATAGCTTCCTGCAAAATATTAGTCTCTTCTTGGACAGCGTTGACTTTCTTCATAAAAGCATTAATATAGTAATTGTATTCATAATTTTCATAGAAATATCTAACTATAGCAAGATTTTCTGCCTATAACCATCATCATCAAAAGCTTCATACTTCTCAAACAAAGCTTCAATTTCATAAGCAGCCTTAAAAGCAACAAATTCTTCTATTTGTTCCACATCATAGTAATCATATATACCATTAGCATAAGAAGCTAAGGTTTCATTATCATTAAATTTGCATGAAAAGGGAAGGTGTGGAGCGTCCATCCTAGAGCAACAAGTAATATCATATCTCAAGCATAGATTCCAGGCATACCAACGCAACATAATAAATTGATCCCATAATAGTTTCCCTTTTTGTGTCGAGCGATAATCCCTAAAGTATTCACGTTGATCCAACGTGTCTCCCGTTATAAAGTTGAATGGGGCTTTCTCAAGATTATCAAAGTAGTACATAATATCTTTCGCATAATGAGAATCGAGGGTTTTAGGAGTAACCCCATCTACATGAGTAGCAAGCACATCTAACTTTTTTGGTATTTCGTGTTCCATATCCATAACTAAAGATAGAGAACAACTTAGAACAGAAAATAAAAATTACTTAGTGATAAAGCAAACAAGCACACACGAGAATATTCACCCCACGCTATTGCTCCCCGGCAACGGTGCCAGAAAAAGGTCTTGATAACCCACAAGTATAGGGGATCGCAACAGTTTTCGATAAGTAAGAGTGTCGAACCCAACGCGGAGCTAAAGGTAGAACAAATATTCCCTCAAGTTCTATCAACCACCGATACAACTCTACGCACGCTTGACGTTTTCTTTACCGGAAACAAGTATGAAACTAGAAGTACTTTGTCGGTGTTTTCAGATAGGCTTGCAAGAAAGTAAAAAGCACGAAAATAAAACTAGGGGCTCTTAATGTAAAGACACAACTAAAGTAAATATAGCGAGTGTGGAAAAGTGATGGTAGGTGTGGCAAAATTGCCCCTAAGAAATTGACTACTTTACTAAACCGATAGCAACTATTATGTGGGAGAGGCCACTGCTAGTATGTCATCCCTTACTTGGAATTCTATGCACTTATGATTGGAACTATTAGCAAGCGTCCGCAACTACTAACGTTCATTAAGGTAAAACCCAACCATAGCATTAAGATATATTGGTCCCCTCCAATCCCGTATGCATCAATTTCTATGCTAGGTTGAAGCTTACATCACTCTTGCCCACCAATACATAGTCCTATCAACATACAACTAACCCTATGGTGTGATCCACACGCGCGCTCATATGATGGGCACCAAAGGACAACAACATAACCACAAGCAAATTAAATCAATCATAGCAATTCATCAACCACCAATAGGACAGCGAAAATCTATTCAGACATCATAGGATGGCAACACATCATCAGAAAATAATATGAAGCATAAAGCACCATGTTCAAGTAGAGGGTACAACGGGTTGCGGGAGAGTGGACTGCTGTAGATAGAGGGGGGAAGGTGATGGAGATGTTGGTGAAGATGGCGGAGGTGTTGGTGTAGATCGCGGTGATGATGATGGCCCCCGGCAGCGTTCCGGCGCCACCGGAAGCAAGGGGGAGAGAGGCCCCCTTCTTCTTCTTCTTCCTTGACCTCCTCCCTAGATGGGACAAGGGTTTGCCCTCTGTTCCTTGGCTCCCATGGCTTGGGAGGGGCGAAAGCCCCTCCGAGATTGGATCTATCTCTCTGTTTACTGCGTTACATTACATCTCTGTTTCACCGTTTCGCGTATATATGGAGATCCGTAACTCCGATTGGCCTGAAACCTTTGCCGTGATTTTTTTAAGAATGTTAGCTTTCTTGCGGCAAAAGAAGAGTATCAACCGCCTTACGGTGGGCTCACGAGGGTAGGGGGCTCGCCCAGGGGGGTCAGGCGCGCCCCCTACCTCGTGACCACCTCGGGCACCGTCTCGCGTGGATTTTTCTTCCGGAATTTTCCATATTTTCCAAAAATAAGCTCCGTCCGTTTTTATCCCGTTTGGACTCCGTTTGATATGGATATTCTGCAAAACATAAAACATGCAACAGACAGGAACTGGCACTGGGCACTGGATCAATATGTTAGTCCGAAAAATAATATAAAAAGTGGCCAAAAAGTATATGAAAGTTGCATAATATTGGCATGGAACAATAAAAAATTATAGATACGACGGAGACGTATCAAACCTCACTACAAAAAAAAAATACACTTTCGTGATGATACGTATTTGCCACAGTAGGTCGCGTTTTTTGTCATGCATGTACATCCATGACAATTTTATGACAGAATCCATATAGTCTTACCTGTGCTCTCGTAGAAGTGTTCCATGACATTACCAAAATTATCATCACGGAAGGGTCCACTTCCATGACGATAAATCACGCGTCACAGAAGTGCTTTTGTCAAGGGTGACCGACACGTGGCATCCACCGTAACGGAACACCCACTACTAGGGAAAAGCCTAGCAGCATCGCGGGTTTTGGGCCTCTCAGTAGCGCGGGGATCGGTGCTACTAATAAGGCGTTACAGCTAACGTATAGCTGTAGCGCCTGTTGTCCCATGCTACTGCTATACATGAATAGTTGTAGCGCTCTTTAGAAAAGGGCGCTGCTGATATTATCTGCAGCGCTGTTTACTGGGAAGCGCTGCTGGTAAGGCGGCGCTACTACTAAATTCCCCCCTCGCTACTACTAGTTTTATTAGTTTTTTTCCCTGCATATTTGTTTTTGTATTTCTTTTGTATTTGAATAGGCTTTATACAATAATCTTTAGCATATCATACACATACAAATGTAATCATAGCATATACATACAATTAGTCTCATCAAATCATGTCATCATCATAATCATCATCCAACACAAAGTGGTCTCTCATCATCATCTCGAAAAGAGCAATACAAGTCTCGGTTACTTGCAAATACATCGTCATCCATCTAAACAATGATATACGCGAGAAGAGCTATCACTTTGAGTACATGAGTTTGTATCCCTCTCTCGCATTAGCGTGAACCTAAACTAACTACTGCCTGTCGCTCGGAAACCAGAAACCGCACGCTTTGGGCTCGACACTCCGCCACTTGTCGTATATATACTCCTGGCGTAGCACTTATTCACCATCGATGATCTATGCACCTGCATCGTCACATGAGTCGATGATATGCAACATATATAGTTGAGCAATGTAAAGAGACAGACTTGGCAAAAATAGAGACAACATATCATAAGCATAAATAACAAAGTTCATCGTACCCCAAAATGCCCTAACTAGAGTGATTTTTGCTAGTCGAGGAGGAGGATAGTTTAATTACATCACAAATAAAGTTTCACCGTGCATAACTCAAAGTTTTGTCATACAGAAAGTATGGACTAAACGGACACATTATCATATATCGACAATCACTCCAACATGTCGTTCCATCCATCCATGTCAGGGAGATAGTCCCCGAGCCTAGCGAAAGGCTTCAGGTCGAGACGCTGAGCGGCTGCCCATGTTCGGACGTCTTCCCGCGACATTTGTCCTTCTTCATAGAACATCCCTGTTTTTCCGACGACTTCCTTCATGTTGATTTGGGCAAGTTCACGCTGGATGTGATAGAACTCGGTTCGAAGTCGATGATCCTTGATATCTCCTACGTTCTTTGCCCATTGCAGAATATGGGCATCGCCGGATCTAGGTGACATGCGAAGGTTCTGGTGATCCCGTCTGTACTCCAGCATGTGGTGTAGGACATAGAATCCATCATTAAGAGAATCGTTCGGTTGCTAGATGCAGCAGAAGTCGGTCTTATGGCCGAAGTTGACCCTGCCGCCCCTTCTCTTCTTTTCCCTGACCTCTCCACCCCTTGCTTGGTAGTAAAACATAGCACTGTCGAGAACATCCTTGATGTGGGTGTAATCCTTTTTGTGAATGTTCTTCGACGAGTCCAAGTAAAGAGCATGGGAGAATCAGGGGTATAGGATGATGAGGACGGCGCGCCCGCCGCTGCGTAAAATAAGTACACCTCAAATTAATTAGCCTCCACCGTGCAAATGAATGATTGAAATCGAAGGAAGGATAGAGCGCGGATGACTTACACAGGATGATAAGGCACGAGAATCGCCCCCTTGTCCTTATTGGCGAGCTTGGAATTGACGATGTATTCCCTCGCGTATATACGGTGCTCTACGCAGACTCCCAAGAAGCCCTCGTGCATGTAGTATGGGTCAGCGACACAGATATGAGATATCTGCTCAACCCCGATGATGTAATTCATGTGCAAGGCATAAAGGCGGACAAACGTAAAATCGAGCTTCTTCACATGAAACATGTCGAATATGTAATCGAATCGGAGGAAGAACTTATCCGCGGGGAAGCTGTCGACGTATGCCATTTGCCGCGGAACGTTAACCACGTAGAGTGGGTATCCTGGATCTGTCGAGGCGATGAGGCCTTTCTCTACCCGCAACACATCGTCATGAAGTCTCCTTAGATCGCCGAATCTGAGCCCTAGCGCTGTTGCAGGTAGGATTGGTTGACCGAGGCTACCGAGGCGGCTGGATCATAGAATCAACTTTTTTGCATTTCCTCGCTCTCTTCCTAGAATTCTTTACTACCGGAAGGTCGTCCATAATACGTTGAGACGGCAATTCAGGCACCGACTCATGATGCTCAAACCCTGAGGAGGCGCCAGTATAGACATACTGTTCAGCGCCACCGTCGTACTCATCCTCATCCATGGCGACGTCATCAGCGACTAATGGAGCCTCGTCCTTACCCCGTCCGCTATCACCCAACCCGACACCCGATGCTAATTGGGTAGGTGGGGTGTTGATGTTCATACCTTGCTGAGGCTGCGTGCTCGTGGGTGTGCTCCCGACCGCCTCCAAACGAAGCAGACTCTTTGGCCACAACAGGACCCACCCATTGCAACAATCAACAAGCCGCTGCGGTGTCTCCTCGTCATCCACCAGTAGTACTGGAGGAGGCAAATTCTCGTGGCCCAGTTCGACACTGGCCACGGAAACCTTGAAGACGTTCGGGGGGATCGGCCGGCTGTGGAACAATGGTTCCATCGGCTCCATTATCGTCGCCTTCCCCACGTCCACCTTCTGGTCGCCGATGGTGTACAATATGGTGCACGGGGTTTCGTCGGCCTGCAAAGAAAAGTCTGCGATGTGAGACATCCGAAAGGCAATGAAAATGGGAGATTATACATTTATATTGAAGGGGACCGGTGTGACAGATACCATGAGGGCGTCGAGCTCAGCCAAAGACGAAGCACCGCCGAGCACGTCCGGTGCGGGAGCCGGTGCGGGAGCAAGTGCGGGAGCCGGTGCGGGAGCAGGTGCTCCCAAGAAGTCAGCAAGGGGAAAGTCCTCTGTATTGTTTTCTGGATTTTGCCTTGTCCAAGTGAAAACGGCCGTAACCAAGGAAGTAGACAAATCTGCAACCACCTGTTTTGCGGCAGCTACCGCTGTTGCGACTGTCTGAGATGATTTCTTCTCAACCGCAATATCAACCTTCTTGCCGATGTTTTCTTCAGTTGACCTCCGTCTTTCCTTTCTCTCCTCCGTGGTCTCACGGTAGTACTTCTTCCACGTGGCGCCGTCTCCGATACCGTGCACACGTCCATACGACGGTCGAGAATCCACTGGTTGTCGTTTCAATATGTTCAACGCCCGGTTGAATGGAGTGTCCCACTTGGGCCTTGCCAATGCCTCAGACGGCGAGTCGCTTTCGGCCGCAATCTGGTGCTGCTATCCCTGCAAAAGGCACAAGGATCGTTTACAAATATGACTAACGTGTGCAGTCGAATTGATCAGAAACTTAAATTATCATCTGTCTCATGACCTCCGTATTGCCCGCTGTTGTCTCGTAAACCTTCTTCACTGGGTCCCAACGATGCGGGCCCTCGTGGCGCCACGCTCCTGCGGGACGGTGAAATCTGCCAAGGGGTCTGGGATGCCTAGACTCGCGACTTCCGCGTCCTCCTTGGCCCATTTGGACCTCTTTCTGCCGTAACCACGGCTTCCGAGGTGGTGGCTCCCAATGTTCCTCTCCTGAAGCCCCTTCATGTACTTAGACTTTTTTTGGCAGCTTCGGCCTCGCAAGCCTCCTTCAATATTTGAAACTGCTCTTCCATGATTGTCGGATTATCCTTTACAATCTCAGAGTAGGGTTCCTTCTTGTCGATGATCCTTGCTTTCACTCGAGTTTTTCAGGCGGCCAACACGTCGCTAAACTTGGTCATGGCGTGTTTGTTTATCTTGTTCATTGCCGGGTCCTTGTCTGGATCTTCATAATCCTTCTCATACCGGCCCGGGAACAAGAATATCTGGTGAAACTTCTTTAGGAGGGAACTCCTCATATTTTCTATCTTCTGTAGTTTCTCATTGTTGATGGTGGCGGTTGTCCATACGATGCAGCCTATTTGATTGTCGTAGCATCGACGCGCTTCCTTGGGCGCCTTTGGCTAAAAAATGTCGTCGTCCACCTCCGTGACCACCAGTCTAGTAGTCTTGAGTTTGTTAGGAAGCCGTTGCCTCTTTGCTTTCGGTTCTACACCGGCTGCGCTCCCCGAGGAAGCACCGGTCTCAGTCTCAGCGCCGGTCTCGATGCCGGTCTGAGTCTCGGCGCCGGTCTCAGTCTCAGCACCGGTCTGCGTGTCGGTCTCAGTCCCCGATGCCACCGGTGGGCCCAGCAACAACATTGGTTGATTGTCTGTAAGGCTAAAAATTTGCTGCCGCCCGGTGAGACGTCGCCATAATCACCGTAACCCTGTCCTTCATCGTTTGCTCGCCATGTTTCCTATGATTAAATCTAGTCAATTAATTCTAGACGTAATAAAATGAATAATGACATAAAAAAAGGCCTATTGTTTTGTAGGAATGTTGACTCCTTCCTGGTGCGGCAAATCCCGGGCACTCGATATGTCCTAGTTTGTAGCACAAGTCATGCCGAAATTCATGGAAAATTTCGGCATGACCTTTGCTAAAAAGTGGACAAATCGAGAACCTGAAATTTGCCGGAACAGAAATGAATCAACATTCCGGCAAAACATAGGCCACTCAGCATCATTCCTTGGAAACAGTGTTGAAATATCCATCTTCGACACCGCAACACATGTCCAAATATACACGAGCAACCACATGTCCAAATTTCACAAGCTAATTCAAAAACAAAGTGTAGAAGAAAATTCATTTAACTACTAATAGAACAAAATTCAGTTAACTTTAGTGCTCTATAATGATGAAAGGAAAAAAATTCAGTTAACTACTAATTTCATTCATTTAGGTTATTCATTTAACATCACCTAATTAACCTCATCGTACCACTACTACTAGCAGCACTACTAACCTAATTAACCTAGCAAAACTCTAGTGCCCTAACTGAAAAACATCTAATTAACATCTACTAGTACCACTATTGCCCTAACCTAATTAACATTTACTAGTATCACTATATACTATACAAGCAGCATCTACCCTAATTAAACCCTACTGCGCTAATTAACTTTTGTTGTAAACCAAATTTTTTGCTCTGAACTAATTTTTGCTCTAACATCTACTACTTAACATCCTTCAAAACTATTTTTTTTGCTATAAACAAACTTTTGCTCTACTGTAGCGACCCGACCCGAATGGATCAAGTCTCTGTGCTCCGGTGTCATCCTTGGATCAGTAATGCTGACACCACACAGTACTTCGAAGGATTTATAACAGAGTAGCAATCACACACTTATTACATCGTTGCCCAAAGAGGACTTATTACAATAAATATGGCTTAAGGCCATCTAATAACGATAACAACGGAAGACTTGGAAGATAAGTGAGTCCATCAACTCCAGCGGCATCACTGAGTATAGAACCACGACCTAAAGCACCTTATCCGTCGTCTGAAAAGTCTGCAACATGAAAGTTGCAGCCCGAAAATGGGTCAGCACATGAAATATGCTGGCAATGTAACACATATAGAATAATGAATGATAAGCCTGTACTACATGCATATGTGGCTGGTGGAAAAAGCTCTCTGATTCTGAGTTTTGCATAAAGCTAGTTTTTCCCTACTGCAAAGGAATAAATTTGTTTAACTATCATGGTGGTTGTTAAACATTGAGAATGGTTGACAGCATCCTCAATCCCAATTAAAGATACTCATTAAAAACCCAACAATATTAATTAGGGTAACATGTTGAGATTCACATGATATTCAAGTACTAGATACTCAAGATGTCCATAACCGGGGACACGGCTAATCATGATTAGTTTATACACTCTGCAGAGGTTTGCGCACTTTTCCCCACAAGACTCGATCGCCTCCGTTTGGTTTCTCGTACTGCAGGGTGTTTGAGAAATGGATGACCGAGACATCGTCTTTCAGAAGCGCTAGCACCTTGCGATGGGTGGACCGGTACACCTACATCCCCTACATCTGCTAGTCCACCACTATAAGAGTTCGCACGACTTAGTCAACTATGCCAGAGCCCATAATGGCTTGTGGCTGCACACGTAAGTTACTAGTATGAATTATCTTATGATCCCTTTGAGCCTGGGTGGCGGTCCGAAGAAAAACAGGCAAGTCCTGATAGAAACCAGGTGCCTCAATCCACCCAGATGTGTGTTTAAGTTGCCACCTTAAATAAACCATTAATTTAACAATCTCACATCTGTCATGGATATCACTCACCCAATCCACGTCTACTAGCATAGCATGGCATATTAAGCAAACGTAGAAGTAACTCCCACAGGTTTCATAAGTAACACAGGTAATAGGTACTACCTCAGCTACTTCCCATCCCACAATTTATTTTAGATCCTAATCATGCAAGTGTTTGAGGATTGATCTAATGCATAAAACTGGGTATGAGAAAGTATGATCAAAGTGTTACTTGCCTTGCTGACGATCCGCGAACCTAGAGACTCGAAGTAACAAGCGGCGCACTCCGGGTGATCACTCGCAGACAAACAATAAGCATACAATAAGTACTCATCTAATGCACAGGTAAATCTCGAATAAAAGATCTAACCAGAAAGTTCAACTTAAGAACCCTGGTTGAAAAAAGTATCGAATCTATTAAAGCAACAAAAGTAAAACGACGAAAGAAAACAACTCGGTTCTAGCAAGTTGAAACTAAGTCAAATTTTACAGTACCAAAACTTTGTTTAAGTTGATTAGTCGGAACGGCGGTTTCGAAACGAAACTCCAGGCGCTTGAATCACCTGATTCTGATAAACGAGCGAGAAGATAGACTAGAAAGAAAAATCGGATCTAAAATCGCTGTCAGAAAAATAGCGGAATAAATCCGATGAGAAAGAAAACGACGAACGGTTGAACGAACGGACGTTCATTAACCGAAGCAAACCGGTGATCACGTTCGTTAAGACAAACGGTCCGACGAACTCTCGCTAAACAAAACCGGAAAGAAAAACCGGCGAGAAAAACCGATCTAGGGTTTCAGAAAGAAAACCGAAACGAAAAACAGATCTAGAAAACCGGAATGGAAACCGGAATGATTTACGAAAAACCGAACCGAGGAAAAGAAAGGTGACGCGGCGCGGGGCTAGTACCTCGAAGAGGTGAGGGGCTCCGGCGGCGGCGGCGTCGGTGTTGGGTGGCGGCGGCGGCAGTGTAGGGCGGCGGCGCTGGTGAGGGGCGGCGGCGGTGGTGAGGGGCGGCGGCGGTGAGGAGAGGAGAGGAGAGATGTTGGGTTGATGTGTTAGAGGGGGTGCTTGGGTATTTATATTGGGGAGGGAGGGTTTTTGCTTGGGGTAGGGGACAAGAAATAGACTAGGATTAGGAAACAAGAGGGAAAAGATCTAGAAACAGATACGGAATAAACGGAAGTAGGACAAAAGTCCTACTAGGAAAAGGAAAAGGAAGCGGCGGCTCCACAGCTTCCTGATGCTGGGCGCGCGATGGCCTTGGTCAAGCCGGTGGCTTAGCGGCTTGGGCCTTTGGCCCATATGCCATGATTTTTTTTAAACGGTTTCATGCAGAAAAATACAGAAAAAATCTAAACGAACTCCAAAATTAATAAAGTGAACTTTCCCGACTCCTAAAATGAGTCGAACAAAATGAACTTTAACTCGGGGCCAAAATGCAATTTTTAAAACACGCATTTTCCCTAAGGAAAATAAACTCCGAGAAAAATCCAAAATTTGATTTATTTATTAAATCTTCATTTTTCCTAAATTTTGGGAAAGTCATATTATTCCCTCTCTTATTTTTGATATTGGAAAAATATTTGAAGATAAAATAAATAAATCCAATGATCCTCTTTTCATAGTTTTGAGAGAACTCAAATACGAAAATTTCGAAATCTCCAACTCTCTCCGAGGGTCCTTGAGTTGCGTGAAATTTCTAGGATCAACAAAATGCAAGAAAATATGATATGCATGATGATCTAATGTATAACATTCCAAATTGCAAATTTGGGATGTTACATCTACTAATTTTTTCTCTAAAATGCAGAGAGAGAGGAGTGGGGGGGGGGACTTACAGAGAGGGGAGAGACTGTGGCGGGGAGGTGCTCGGTGACGGTGGCAGGGGCGGAGAGGGCGGGCTCGGGCACGGGCAACGGCGGTCCTGGGCGGGCTCGAGCGGCGGTGAGGTGGAGGGCACCGACGGTGACATCGAGGGCGGCCTCAGGCGGTAGCGGTGAGTCGGAGGGCGGCCTCGGGCGGCGGCGGTGAGGATGACGGCGTCCTCGGGGGGAGACGGTGAGGTTGCGGGCGTCCACGCCGGCAGGAGATGGCGGCAAAGTGGGGCGACACCGAATTGGGGAGACGGCGGCGAGGGCGAGGGATTTTGGGAAGAAGTGTGGTGGCCGGGGGGCGGGGGGAACCACTGTTTAAGTGAAACGTAACGGTAGCGCGTTTCCGAAAACACGCTATAGATAAGTTAGCTACAACGCGTTTCCTGAAACCCGCTACTGCTATTCCTTTCTCCTTTTCCCTTTTTTCTTTTATTTTTCTTTACATTTTATTTTTTTCCTTTCTCCTTTTTCTATTTCTTTCATTTTCATTTACTTTTATACTTGTTTTTCACTTTATTTATTTCCGTTAGCAGTAGCGCCTTACACGTAAGTGCGCTACAGCTAAGGAGAGTAGCAGTAGCGCTGGGCGAGTATACGCGCTACTGCTAGGTTGGGCTAGCCATGTGCGCCCAGTTCAAACATAGTAGCAGCGCTTTTTATTTACGCGCGCTGCTAAAGTCATAGCAGTAGCGCGGTTTATTTACGCGCGCTGCTACTAAGTAGCAGTAGCGTATGATTTTGTACAGCGCTACTGGTAACATTATGTGTATAAGGTTTTCCCTAGTAGTGACCGTTAAGCTATCGGGTCGGGTTTTGGATCCGATAACCCGTTAACAGCCCCGACCAATGGGGATTTTCCACGTGTAAAATCATCATTGGCTGGAGGAAACACGTGTCAGCTCATCGTTGGGACAGATGTCATCCACTCATTGGACGGAAGGCGCCTATTATACGTCGACACGTGTCACGGCCCAACAGAGGACCATTCCTGTGAAAAGGCCGGCCCGTTTGACTTGGTCAAAAGGTGGCGGGTCGGCCCATGGAAAGCCTATTAACGGCCTGTTCGCATATAGCCCATTTACTGCCCGCTAACCCAAGGCCCGTTACGCCCTATCCGAATTAGGCACAGTAGCGTCATCTGGGCCATCCAATATGATTCCAACCTGTTTTCACTTCTGGCTAATGTATGGCCCATGACGTCTTTCGGCCCATATGAGGCCCTATGTAACTCGTGGCCTATTAACGGCCCGTGGTGAAACTGGCCCGTAATGAACAGTGTATCATTTTACACCCATTAACGGCCCGTGGTGAAACTGGCCCGTAATGAACAGAGCATCACTTTGTACCCATTAACGGCCCGTTATTCCGGTGGGCCATTTCCATCCCATGTTATCTTTCGGCCTTCTCAGAGCCCATTTATTCTTGGGCTCATTTCCAGCATTCGTTTACTTACGGCCCGTTACTGTAATTTTCTGCTTGTGGGCCAAATACAGCCCATGGTTACAGTCGGCCCGTTTGTGGTCCGTTAATACGTTGGGCCGTTTTCATAGCGTCAACAGATACAGCATATTAACGATTGCCCGTTAAGGTCGGCCCATGAACGGATGATTCCAACTCTAGCCCTGTTTACGGCCATAATGCGATCTGTTTGGCCCATGTTTGGCCAATCAATCATACGGCTGTATAAGGCCCATTGATAATCTGACCCATAGAAGGCCCATTGTTTCTCTGACCTGTAGAAGGCCCATTGTTTCTACAGCCGTAGAAGGCCCATCGCTTTCTACGGCCAGTAGGAGGCCCAGTGTCACTACAGTAAATATTAGCCCATGGTTATTGTGGCCTTGTTTTAAGAAATAGATTATTGCAGCCACTAGCTAACCGCGGAAAAAGAACTGCAATGACTACAAGAAAACAAATAAACAAGACAAGAAGGAAATAAATAAGCAAGCAACTAACGCTATGCTATCACGGCTATTACACATATTACATCCACTAGGCATCAAAGTTCGCCACCAGTGCAAATATAGGGAACAAAGCAGCATATCATATACACTGGTTGTCAAAGTTGGTGTCCAGCGTGAATAAACACCGCAGCAAAACAAATCCAGAACTGAAACCACTTCAGAAGATCTCAAGAAACAATATCCTGGGTACCCATAATGCTGGCAAGATGCTTAGCAAGCTTATTAACTTTCTCTTGTTTGGCGCGTAAATCCTCCGGTAACTTGCTGTTGCACCAGAAAATATGCATCTGAATTCTGCAGGGACTTCCTCAGTCCTTCAGCTTCCTGTCGCAGCACATCTGATCAATGTCTTTCAACTTGAAGTTGAGACTCAAGAAGACGAACTGATTCAGGCAGCGAGTTCGAAGAGCTTGTGCCAGCAGTAGTGGCCAGTAACTCGAACACTACATCAAGACAGGACTTTTGGGTTCCCTCACTGTCGTCAAGATAGTTTTTATCAGCTTTCTTGGAGACCAACAGGGATGTCTCACTATCTTGAACCTTATCTGCATTACTTCCTTTACCATTGGATAACGCGTATCGTTTCTCCAATATTTTGTCCGCATTCTAAAAGAGAAACAAGCAGACACATCACATGTTTACCATGTTGTATATGAAACTCATTTTGGTAAATGAGTTCAGTAGTAAAGTGGACGGGATAACAGCATGAAACAAACATATATCTATGTACCATGGTCACTCTATGGTCTATATCATTCTAGTTTTTGTTGCCAAATCAAGATCGAGACACAGTTCAAATAATATTTGTTCAAGACAAAGAAGAATAGACAGAATACAAGTGTGGGTAACTATAGAGCAATAACAACACTTGTAATGTGCATGACATGAGAACATAACTGTTATTCAATTGAAACTGAAATCAACATAGAGCAGGTTACAACAGCAAACCAGTTAAAGAAACAGGTTTAAAACATACCTGTTGCGCCATTGGAGTTTCAATTCTATCCTTCAAATTTGAAAATAATTGGTATGAGTAAATACAGTAATGCAAGAGCAAAGGAGTATGAACCATAGCTACAGAACCTGACCTGGGAACAAATCTTCTTCTCCTTTAAGCGTTGAGTTGGGATTCGGAGTGGTGGTCCACGTGCTTTGGGCATTGCAGTTCCCTTACTAACTGCTCGTGTTTGGGTGCTCTGTGGTGGAGACGGTGCTGTGTCAACTGGAACTGGGTTACTATCTGCCGAGGTTGGGGTTAGAAGGGGTGTAGCTGGTTCTCTGTCCAACTGGGTAGGGGTACAATCTGCGAGAGTCTGGGTTATGTGTAGTGGATCTGGTCCTTGGGCAAGTACAACCGTGGTTCTATCTGCATCAAATGGTAGCACTATCTTTTCTGAAGACCGTGTTATCACTCCCTTAGATACTGCCATCACGCTCTCCAATTCAAATGGCTATTAAATAAGAAAAGTAATTGAAAGTATAGACATTGTATGATAGACAGGTGCAATGGATAGCGGGGAATAAAAGAGGGCATGAAATAATTCATATTTATGTTGTCTAACCAAACAGGATAGCATGACACAATTTCACATATATGATGGCTAACTAAACAGGATAGCATGACACAATTTCACATTATGATGGCTAACTAAAAAAGATGGAAAGACATAGTTCAAAATATGAGACTATGTAAACAGGACGACATGACATAACTATGTAATGTGTTTATTAAATAGGTTAGCATGCCATAATTCACATATATTCACGGATAGAATGCCATAATTCAAAATATGATGACTATAAACACTAAACAGGATGAGATGATATAACTATATGATGTCTTTATTAAATGGGTTGCCATGCCATAATTCAGACAGATGATGTGTATGCACTACCTAAACATGATGACATGATATAATTCAAATATATGATTTATATAGTAAGCAAGTAAGCAGATGGCAATCCATATATGATGTAAAAACTAAGCAATGCAAGACAACATGCATGACATGGGTAATATAACCCTGCCAAGTTTGAGCATAGACCTCAGGGGGGAAATAGGACTGGTCATTAGTCTCTAAATCCTCCTCTGAGGAGCTCTCTGTAACCAGCAAGATGTCTGCTTCAGCAGGCAGCATTGTCTGCTCTGAATACCTTGTTTTCACTCCAGATACTTCCATCACCGCTTCAAATGGCTGATGCACGGGAAGAGTAGTTGAATATACAAACGTTGTCGACAAATGGAACACGTAATACAAAAAAATGACAACATGATATAATTCACAGACATGATGATTGGCTAAACAGCATGGCATTGCATAATTCACATATATAATGCCTTTGCAACAAGATAGCATTGTATAATTCACATATATAATGTCTTGCAACAAGATGGCAATGCATAATTCACATATAGGGTAATTAGACACTGAACAGGTGGCATTCACACAAAGCATGTCTAAACTAATCAAATGACATAGCAATGCGAGACACCATACACACGATATGAGCAACATAACCCTGCCAAGTTAGAGCACACACCTCGGGGGGGGGGGGGGATAGGACTGGTCATCTATCTCTGAATCCTCCTCTAAGAGCTATCCGTAACCAGCAAGATATGCACTTTGTCAGATAGCATAGTCTGCTCTGAAGACCTTGTTTTCACTCCAGAATTTGCCATCCCCGTGTCAAATGGCTGATGCACATGAAGAGCAGTTGAATGTACTAACATTGTTGACAAATGTAATATGTAACGGAAAAACTGATGGCCTGATATAATTTACATATAAGATGACTGGCTAAGCAGGATGGCATTGCAAAATTCACAGATATGATGCCTGGCTAAACAAGATGGCGTTGCATAATTCATATGAACGATGAATAAACTAAACAGATGTCATTCGCACAAAGGATGTCTAAACTAAGCAGATAACATATTTGATGTATAAAGTAAGCAATGCAAGACACCATATGCATGATATAACCAACATCAACATGCCAAGTTAGAGCGAAGACCTCGGGGGGTAAATAGGAGTTGTCTTCTCCTTCTGAATCCCCCTCAGAACAGATATCTTCCTCTCAATTACAATCCGAAATGCATGGAGGGGGGCTGCCATTGCGCCTACCATGGAGCGACGCCTGCATGAAATTTTATTGCCACACAAGGCTCGTCTCTTTTGCTCTACATGTTCAGCTCCATTGTTTACAATAACTATCATGCATAGGAATAAAATATAGTAAGATTATGTAAGGAGTGCATGCAGAAATCCAGAGTGATGGTAGCAACCCGTGGATAGACTCAAAACCAATAATAGCAGGCAGATAATGGCTTCTTTACTGTTTGTTTCCCACCCAGCATGAAACTCATAGTAGACACCGGAGATTAACCAGATAGTAGATAGATACTATTGATAGCGGCCCCGATAAGTACCCCACAACCATTTAAAAACTCAAGTTTGACCATTAGTTTGGAGCCGACTCAGAGTCTAATCGGTGAACAGGAAGATAAAGTAGCATGTAATATTAAGTGATGCATAACGTAAGCAGACACGAAAGAGTGCGACCTCTCTTCCGGAACCGTGTAGTCCTCGAGGTCATCTTCTTGGTTGATGATGGTAATGCAGTTTTCATGGCTGCCAGCGGCGGGGAAGAAGATCTGAGGCGGCGAAAGACAGTCTAGAGGTCGGATCCCTGCTGTGCTGGACCCTTCTGTCGTTGGAGCAGCTGAGCTGGGGTGGACGACGGCGCAGCAGGAGTGGGACAAACCACGCAAGGTTTTCTTTGACAACTATCTGTAAGAGAAGTAATTCTGTAAGGGCTCGTTTGAATTGGAGGATTCCAACAATGCAGGGATAGGAAATAGACAGGAATAGGATAGGAATGCACGTGCAAAACAGAGAATCTAAAAACACATGATTTCTGCCAATCTGGGTGTTTGATTCACAACAATTGGATCAGATCACGGGATGCAAAGAAGCACGGTGAGATTAAGTCAAACCACAAGAAGATGTACGGTTATAATGCTATTATGCTACTATCTCTTAGTCTTGTGCTTCATGAATAGGAATTTGAAAAGGAGGACAAGTGAAAATTAAAATTCCTACATTTTTCTTTCAAGGAGACACTAAAGGAACAAATCCATGTGCTCAATGGACAATATATATAACATGTGATTGGAGTAAAAAAGAGATGCAACAAGTGTACAACCTCTTTGGCGAAGCCATGTCGATCTCAGCGTGATTGGGTTGGCCGGTGAGGATGCTCCGGCTGACTTTGCTGTCGGAGGAGGGGAAGAAGATCTTCGGCGTCTGGAGATGGAGCCCGAGGAACTGCTCAGCTGTGATGGAGGGTTTCGTTGTTGGAGCAGCTCCGGTGAGTTGTACGACGCCGAGGCTGAAGCAGGACAAGAGAGACAACGAACAATGTTAACCTGAGTGGAATTCTAATAGCATCTCCAATACATGATGTAAAATACATAACCACAAAGTGCTAGATGTAAGATACATCAACCGCTCATCTCTGAACTTAACTGTCGAAACTGAATTTTGCTGTCGAAATTGAATTCTTCCTTCACCCCGGCGAGCCCCCCACCCCATAAGATAGATAGTGAGGTACCTCTCCGGAGAGCCCCCCTCCCCGCTGCGGCTGGTTCTTCCTTCAACCCGGCGAGCCCCCCCACCCCCTGAAAATCGACTGACCCAAAAGTCGATTCAGTCGACTAAAGTGTAGCTAAATCGGAGCAGCATCGCAAGCAAGAGGAAGAGCAAGAGCAGCAGCGCGAGCAAGAGCAATCGCAAGAGCAGACCAGGTAGGGGACTGAGAGCAAGAGCAGAGCAGAAGCGCGAGCGAGAGCTAAAGCAGTAGCAGCTCCTACTGATGTGGACGTCGCCGCCGAGGGAGCGACGTCATAGAGGAAGTGGCCGGCGACGCTGCCATGGATGGAGCCGCGCCGTGTCGGCTCGGGACCGAGCGCCGGCAGGACCGTGAGATTGAATCAAGAAGAAAATGCGGCGATTAGTGTACAACCTCTTTGGTGGCGCCGATTAGGCCGCAGCTTCATCCGAGGAAACGGTGATGATGATGCTCTTCCGGTGGTGCAGGTGAAGACAGCGGTGTAGGAATGGAGGCGGCGTGAAAGACAAGGGGAACGTTGGGGCAGCTCCTTGGAGGTGGAGGACGGGGTGGCTGAACCGGCGGGACGATGAGATCGACGACGGATCCTCATCCGGTACGGTGGATGAGGGACGTCGAGGTGTTGCTGTGGACGACGTCGTCGGGGAAGAGGCTCCGGCTGGGTGGCGGACGGAGCAGGGTGTGGGGTTTCGTCGCGGGTTTTCGCGGCCTCGGTGTATGAATGGGTGGGCGGATGGGATGGCAGTGGGGAACCATGGCTTAGAGACGTGCTTGTCCGATATGTGGGGTAAGTTACGGAAGTACCCCCACCGATTTGAGGCGGTTCTTTCGGTTCAGGGGTACCACGGGCATTTCGCGTGTCGGGATTTCACAAGAAGTGGGAGCTTTCGCGCGCATTGTAATTTCTGAATAGCAAGGCGTGGTTGAGATGGAGGGAGTTGTCGGAGCACAACAAGACAAAGATATATCTTAAATATTTCGGGCTAACAAGGCGCAGGTTGAAATTTCCGGACAAGCCTAACGTGTACTGTACCAAATCAATGTGCACTACAAATGTCATTCAAAACTTTGAATTCATGTTATGTTCAATTAAAATATTTCGCTACGTGTAAAATGCATGCAACCTACTACTCAAATGAACGTTTTAGTGCATTCCAAACGTATATACTACCGCTTCAATATGAACTAAATTTGAATTCGTCTCTATTTGAATAAGATCTACAGTAATTATTCTTGTGAAGTCAAAGCATTTGAATTCGTTTCTCTGTTTTAATAAGATCTACAATCATCATTATTGTCAAGTTAAACCATCGTTTGTGTATTATATTCACAACACACCACATGATTAGTCTCGAGTTACATATGAACTATGTGTACTATATGAACACGAACTAGATTTTTTGAACCCACTTTATTTTGATTTCAAATCACATTACATTTCTAGCTCTAGCTAGATCTTCATAATCTAAACCATGTCTCATATGTATAATGTGTTTATCACATTATGTATGATGCCCCCCCTACGCCTACAAGTATTTAGATGTGAGTTTCAAACACCACACATTACCAAAAATTCAAATAAAATGTGAGAATGTTCGATATATAGTATTGTATAGATTGTTCGATATTTAGTTGTAAGCTGCAAACGCCACACATTATCACAAATTCAAATGAAATGTGAGATTGTTTGATGTATGGTATGGTTTAGATTGTTCGGCATTTAGCTGTGAGTTGCAAACGCGATCATTATCACATTATGGTATAACATGTGCACAACACGTGTATCACCGCTATATTCATGCATGCAATGTTTAAAACACTATGATCTCCTATTCAAATATATGAATCCGCTTTCATATCAAATTATGATCTTTGTTAGTCTCTTACACCCACACAATCATCTAACCTTTGTAGCTACCACTAACTTTCTCTTGTGCATGCACACGCCCTCCTCGCCCTCCCCTCCCTCGACATTCTATCCACCGGGCACATTCATTTTTTTCTTTAAGTCGTTCTCCCAGAGTCTCCACAACTCCTTTCCGACACACACCGATCAATAAACCTCTCCAGCGATGCCTGCCTACAACATACACACACACCATCAATCTCCTCCTTTATGTGTCCTTGCCTCGTGTCTCTCATACGGTCGGACACACGTGTAAACTCTCGCCTCTTTTCACTGATCTCACAACCGCACACTCCTCCCCTATCTAGCTAGTAGTTGGGCCTCTCGCACCACCTCCTAGCTCCATTCTCTCTGTCTATCCGTCTCGCTGGGCCTTATTTGCCTCTAACAAATGGACGTACACCGACCGATCTCTCGCTATACATATAGCTATCTAGGTCCTTATAATTCCTTTTTACCCACACGTCAGTCGATCTACCTCATTAGTTGTGTCTCTCCCTTCCTGCGACAAACAACAATTGATCTACCGATCTTGTTAGGTTTGCTTACCAAACACATGGTTCCCCTTCATCATCCATGGATGCGTCCCGACAGATCTATCACGCATGTGCACACAGAAACACATCCCCACTCTTATTGATAACATTGCAGTTCCACCCTCAGTTTGTCTAGTAGGCCTCTCCCACCATTTTCGAGAAGCAACTCCATAACCCATCCAACACCCTACCCCTCTCCCTCCCTCTCTCTCCTCTCTCTCTCTGTCCCATCATATTTCCCGTCCTTCAGTTATGTATGGATGTCGACCGATCTCCCTCAAGACATAGCTGGGTCTCTCCTTCTCAACACATATACGAGTCATTCTACCTCTATAGTTAGGCCTCTCCCTACCCCACCCCCCCACACACACCGATACATCGAGCGCTCTAGTCATGTCTCCCTTCCACACACAAACTTGACATGTGCCCTCTAACGTTCCGGTAGGCCAGTCGCCCTATATCTTTGACTTGCACACACACACAATTTCGATGGCTCTCTTCATCGATCTCGCACCCACCCACTTGATCCTCTCTTCGACTCTATCGATAGCTATGACCCCTCCCTCTCTTCTCGTGGATTGCCCGACCCTCTATGTATGATATAGATAGACCTCCATTTCACACACATTGCATGCAAAATTTTGTTTGAGATGTCATCGACACATATTCCCACAAATAATTCACGAAATCAACCCCCACCCCACCCCACCCCAAAACAAAAAACACTCACGAAAGCGGTTTGTATCTCTCACACACACCCACGTAGGTGGGGGACGTGCACGAAGAGAAGAGGTGCATGCATGGCGCACGACGTCTGCCTCTTTTCCCAACCACACCCGCTGGGTACACGATGGAGCTCATTTCTGTATGAAAAAGGCAGCCCACGTGGTAATTTGGCACGTGTACTAGTTGTCCACTTGGTGGAGGGAGGATCGTCTACCACGGGTGAACAAACAAATTGCGACTTGACGTGTTATGTTAAAAAAGAGGCAAACATGTGGGGCCTACCATATAGGCAAGGCTCTATACACTAGGGTACTTTTGATGTGTCCCGTCAACTCGTAGAACGAGGAGAAGCTTTCTTAGTACGCAGTCCCCCCGCCCACGGGAACGGTGGCTCACAGGATGAGGTGAAGCTTGCTCCGCCTTACGCCCGCTCCCTCGCCCATGCGCGCGGTGGCTCGCAGGACGAGGAGAAAAATTTACTACTCCCTCTGTTTAATCCTCGTCCCTACTACCTTGGTTATAGAGATTATATCATATTGTTTGGAATATATATGTCCTTTAGTAGATTTCAGTATGAACTACTAGTACATACTCCAAACACTGATGTATATAGACGTATTTTAGAGTGTAGATTCACTCATTTTGCTCTGTATGTAGCACTCTCCCTCGCCCCTCGACCCTCGCCCACGTGGTGGACGTGCAGCAATTCATTCGGTCTCATATAGCCAGAACGATATATAGTGCACTACCATTATTGCTCGACTTCCCGAAGAGGCGAAGAGCCAATCACAAGGTTAATATTTTGGAGATGGCAAGTGCAAGGTTATAGGAGAACGAGTAGTAGGTGCCACATCATTTACAAATAAAGTTTTTTTTCTTCACTGGCACGTACGCAATACGATAGGTTCATATGGAGAGAAAAGGAAACCGCTCCACTATATACATAGTCAGGACGGGCCAGCCTACACGGTTGCTTGCTGGGGTTGCTCTCTTCACACTCTCTCGCACAAAACAACTGTGGCCACATCTCTAACATCCCGGCGGATCACGTCCGCTTGGGGAAGGGGTGGATGCTTAGTGTAGATGCGGGCGTTGCCGCCGACGGGCGAAAACCCACTGTCGGCACGTCCCGATCAGGGGTCCCCGCCATTCTCTCTCACAAAGCCGGTGAGGTTGCCTTCGCCCCTTGCTAACTGCCGCGACGTGGGCAGTTGCCGCCTCCCACCGCCCTCCTCAAGGTTGAGCTACGTCCCTCAGGTACAACTCCCTTTACAGCTGGCTTGCACCACTGCTCCAGCTGCCCACATCACTCCCTGTGGATATTTCTCTACTTCTTTGCCACCGCACATACCTCTACTAGTTTCTACGTACTGTATTTGTGATGAGTTTATGTCTCATCAACTAGTCCCAGTAATCTTATTCTAATCACGCTTCTTCAATTTATTTGCCACAGGGATGCTCATCTCGATTTTGGTGAAACTGCACAAAATGATCCGATGGTCAAAAGGTTGCAAACTTCATTTATTAGGAAGCTCGAACGTTGCCAGCAAATTGAAGCCTGGTCAGGGTTCACGGTTCAAGGGATAGGGAATGCATGGATCGTTTTTTTTCTTTAGCTGCCTCAATTCGAAAATAAGTGTCAACTTAAGTAGTAGTACAACTTTGTACTAAAGTTTGCACAAAGATGAGACACTTATTTTGGAACGGAGGGAGTACATATTTGCTATGATCTGTCAATCATTGAGATGCAATAGCATGCATCTTAGTTTCCTTTGTATTTGATGAAATGTTGCAACGGGCAACCTTGGACGCAAGATACATGTAATAGAAGCTGGAAGCTTCATAGCATTGTACAAATTTATCTCGCTGATAAATTACAGTACGTACTGTACTAGTACTTCCTCCATTCCTAAATATAAGTCTTTGTAGAGATTTCACCATGAACCACATGCGGATGTATATAGATGCATTTTAAGTGTAGATTCATTCATTTTGTTCCGTATGTAGTGGAATCTCTACAAAGACTTATCTACTAGTAATAGCTAGCCCCACTACTAGGAATTCTCTATCCTCTCCTTGAGCCACGTCATCGAAATTGATGTAGCCGTTAGATGAAGTAAATCAGTCCATAATAGCCGCCCGATCTAGACGTTGAGAGGCTCCGCACTAAGCCACATGCAAGCATGCAGAAATACTGTGGCACATGCATGTGAGTGGGTTTTAAATCACATCAACATGTCTGCATGCAAGCATGCACCAGTAGCATGCATGTAAGTGAGCTTTTAAGTCCCATTAACATGTCAAAAAGAAAAATATAATCCCATTATGCAGTAGGAGTTGGCTGATCTTTTTTCCTTGTGTGGGATGATCTAAATGATGATAGGAGTTTATTTAGTTTGGCTACCACATTTGTCATGCAGTTATAGAGTTTTTTTTAGTTCTATGAAATCGATAATTTTGCGCAGAGAGATATACCGCTATTTCGCGGCAACGCGCGGGGACTCATCTAGTAATATTTAGGAACGGAGGGAGTACTATGTAAAGAGTTAGGTGTCGCACGGTGATAGTGTGAGGTGGGCCATGTAGTCACTGAACCTGCGTGTTTTCACTGCTCTTGCAAGCCTCCGCTGCAAGAATGGAGAAAATTGTAATCTAGTAGTAATACCTCCTTTCGCCGAAAGCGTGGGACATCCAGTATTCCTACCACCTCAGTAATAAAGACCAATGAGCCGTCAAATCACATAGACCCAGCAGTAAGTTGGACGGACGAAGCAACCATCACTCTTGCGCCAGTGAGAGGTCGCGTCCGCTCTGCCCGGGCATGAATGCGGCACCGATTCTTTGGAGCGGTGCTGACCGTTTCGGGCGGGAAGCGCGCGCGGGCGATGGAGGGGCTTTGGGTGGGCCAGGCTGGTCAGGAGCGGGCGTGGCAGCTGTCCGCATGTCCCTACCGAACGCCCGAAAATGAGAGGATGCACCGACTCTCGCGGCTAAAATCATACACTACACAATATCTCTCTGTAGGAGTAGGTCGATCTGTCGCTCTCTCTAACACACACATGCTGTTAAACACACACACACACACACACACACACACACACACACACACACACACACACGCACGCACGCACCTTGGTCCCGTTGCACCTTCTAATGTGACTTATTACACCTAGACGGAGGGAGTAGTAAGTATACGAAATACGGTGGCACACTGACTTAAGTCGAATACAAGTGCCCAAAATTTGTGTGCATGTTATAATAAGGATTCACTTAAAATAGTACGTGAGCGAACAGAGGCATCAATTGGACAGTGTTCCCAAGCAGTAGCGAGATGTGTGAGGTAAGATACACCGCTGGCGCTTTTAATTTTTCTTATTAATTTGTTTGTTTCACCCTCTGACTGGTGGGACCCAACGAACTACGTGGAGAGAGGTAAGGTGACTAAGGCTGCATTATTTCTGCACCACTGTGGATAGTCTTACCACCAAAGGAACATGACACGATTATGATTGAAATCCCAATGACTCCCACACACACACACAAAAACGGCATGCTTGTCACACGAATGCAGGAATGTATAAAAGGTTATTTCCCTCTCGTTGAACATAATGGGAGGGTTGTGTAGCTGGTTAGACCGTTCGCTCATCAAACTTGAGGTCTCGGGTTCGATAACCACACTTGAGCATAATTTGTGCCAGGAGGATTCTTTGACTGGTCAAAATGTTTTCTAGGGTTTGCACGCTTCACATTCTCTCTCCAGTATATATATACACGCTGGAGCCTCAGCGCTTGTAGTTGCTCTCTTCACACTCTCTCGCCCTCTCTCGCTGGAGCTTAAGCGCTTGTAGTTGCTCTCTTCACACTCTCTCGTCCTCTCCAGATCTAAACAAGACTTCGTTGGCCTCTCTCTCCCCTCACTGCTGCTCAAAGAGCTGGCAGGATCCGTCCGTCGGGAAGGGAAGGAGGCTTAACGCTGTCGCCGTCGGCGAGGGACTATCGGCGCAACTGTTCACTTTCCACCTAGCGGCGGCGTGGGAGGGCCGCCGACCCCTTCTTCTTTGCCACCGTCCCGTCGCCCACCGAACCACGCCCCAAGAACCTTAAGGTATAATGTACTTACTCCACATGCATTGCTCTAGTTGCATGTATACCATGAATCTAGGACGTGGTTCAAAGAGGAAAGGAGTGGAGGAAAGTAGTGGGAAAATTTGTATATAGCATGAATCTAGGACGTGGTTCAAAGAGGAAATGAAAGGGGAAAGTTGTATAGCATGAATCTAGGACGTGGTTCAAAGAGGAAAGGAATGGGGGAAAGTAGTGGGGAAAGTTGTATCGCATAAATCTAGGACGTGGTTCAAAGAGGAAAGGAAGGGGCGAAAGTACTAGTTCAAAAAGGAAAGGAAGGGACAAGGCTGTAGAGTTTGAGCAAGACTAGATTTGCTGCGCTCACATAGGGAAAGGTGTCTAAAGATAACAAAACTGGGACCAACACAAATATGCTCCTTGGTTGTTTGTTCTTTGTTGCAACAGACAATGCATTACCACAGTACATCGGTAGATGCACATGGTGCTGGTGCGTCCACTGTCCCGTGCAACTCATTAGCTGTTGTTAATCTAAGGCCTTGTTTGGTTAAAAACTCCCTAGTCCCTACCTGCTTGGTTCCAGGGACTAAACATGGACTAGAGGTTATTAAATGACATGCTAAAAGACCATGTTACCCCTAGTAATGAACTAATAGAGACAAGGTGCGATGCGTGGCAGGGGCAACTATTGGAAAAAGTCCCAAAAAGACTCCCTTGGGGTCTTCTTTCTTTAGTCACAAATGCCCACTTTTAGTCCCTAAAAGTCCCTCCTGTTTGGTTTAGATGAGACTAACACGGAGTTTTTTTTGTCCCTACACCAAAATGTCCCTGTAAACAAACACCCTCTAATAATGCCACTGGAAAATTGATGCAATGCCACAGTTAAAAGCAAATTACATGTTTAACAAATTTTATTGTTAATATAATCTCTATGTTAATATTAATCAATGCCACCGTTTGAGAAATGCTACTGTCTTGCTTTATTTCCCATTTAGATAAGGTAGATGCTTCTTTTTGTTGGCTTCTGTGTCATCCACCGTTATTGACCACTAATTGTTTCCTTTGCACCTCTGTGTAAACAGGGTTATCTACTTCACCTCGTTGCCATTGTGACCTTTTGTTGCACTGCACAAAACACTTTTGTTTTAAGAGTGTTTTGTACAGTTCACCAAAATGTCACACCGACAACGTTGCTTGATTGCTTGATCTTAGTGGAACTGCACAAGAGGAGATCTTACTTCCTATCCGTTAAGGAGAATTTGGTTCAGATCTTCTTCTTGTGAGTTGTTTGAATTCCGCATCATGAGAGGTTAGTACTAGCCTTCTTTCACATGATTCTGCAGTGTGCTTTCATATGTTGTGCTACTTGTACGATAATGTTGCTTGATTTTAGTGAACTGCACAAATGGAGACAAGACTTCCAATCTGTATGTGCACCGTAATATCCCATTGAGGTAAGATAAGGATATTTCACAACTATTGGCCTGTATTTTGCCACTTTCATCAGAAAATTAAAATTAGTACTATACTTGTGCTCCCTAATTGACATGCCAAATCTTACATTGAAGGCGAAGCTTGTCTGTTATTGAACCAAGTGATGAAGGGGAAGAACAAGCGGAAGAAAAAGAAAAATCAACTCCTGGTGCTGTAATGAAGCATTTGAACTGTGATGACACAAGTAATGATATAGTTTTGCATCTTAATTTATTGCTATGGCTGGAACGAGCAATTGTTTTGCCACTGATTTGATGCCACTCTTAATGTAATATGTAATTATCTCTACTTGTGCAAACAGGGATCTTATTTGAAGATACCATATATTTTAGTGGAACTGCACAAGAAGATGTTCGAAACATTAAACTAATCGAGGAGTATATAGTAAGCATGGCCACCACCGTAGATAGAAACAGATGGTTCCGGAGAAGTGCTTCATCTGTATGCTCTACACAATAAGCCTCCTGACAAAGGTTGGTACTCGCCCACTGATTTCATCCATATGATTGAGCTTTGTCATCTCTATTGGTGTTGTGATACTGTTTAGATACTGTCATGAAAAAGTGGTATTGTCCTTGAGAAGTGCTTCATCTGTGTTGTTTTAAATATTTTCTTTCCTTTTTTTTCGAGCAAACAGGGATGCTAGCATTTAGTAGTCCTCTTGTCTTTGCACAACAGGATCATCTTCCTCTGAATAAGAATATGGAGTACGTGAAGAGACTAGTTCTGATTATGCCAGGATGAAGAAGCCCTGTCTATCTTCTCATCAGAAGGAGCAGTTGAAGGATGGTTACATTACTCCCCACAAGACCAAACTAACTTCAGCTCAGAAGGACTGACAAATCTCCATTTTTTTGCTGTGATGCACCAGTACAATGTTGTTCTAGGATTCTTTCTGGTGAGTTCCATTTTACTAAAAGTGTGCTCTACATGGACCATGTATGTGCCTGTTGAAACTGTCAATTCATACTACAGTTTGCTTTATACTAATCACTTTTTTGTATTTGTGCAAACAGGGGTGCTCAGCTTGATTTCAATGGGAACTGCACAAAATGTTCATGAATACATCGAGTCATTCATTTCCACCACAAGAAAGGAGGTGCCGATAAGTACAAGGCGTTGCAACATATAAGGGCAAAATCATACAAGCTACATGCGAATTTGGTTGATTTTGGTGGGACTGCACAAAAAGAACAACTGGTTTATTTAGCACAAGGTGCCATGTCAATGTCCGAACTGATGGCAAACCATGCCCATTCCACAATCGTAGGCATTTGATATTTTGGAATTGGACAACCTTGTCAAATTTTGCTCATTGATTTTAGCAAGACATGCGTTTGATATTTTCAAATGGGACGCCCTTTGCTGTCAGCAGCGTCGATCAATTTTTTCTTTATCCTTTAGTTGTGAAGTAAATATTGCCTCTGACCTGTGAGTCGCTGAGATGCATAATCATCGATTGTTTTGAATGTTCTCTATGAATTGCGAGGCCTGGGTGTTTGATTGCAATGTACAGAAACGCTAAAAAGCTTCTCAAACTCTTTGTACTCCTTTTGTTCCTTTTTACTTCGCACATTGTGAAAGTGCATACTTTTTTGTATAAGATTGGTCAAAGTAGAGATACTTTAACTGCAGAAAAACTTGTATGCAGACTAGAAAGGACGGAGGGAGTACATGTGAAACTGCTGCAAACGAGG
The DNA here is from genome assembly GCA_021605145.1 of Aegilops bicornis. Taxonomy (NCBI): domain Eukaryota; kingdom Viridiplantae; phylum Streptophyta; class Magnoliopsida; order Poales; family Poaceae; genus Aegilops; species Aegilops bicornis. Next base: position 35,093,002 of record CM038674.1, on the reverse strand, counting down.
TGATCACCACAGGAATAATGCTAGTACGTATTGTTTTGCATGTTCATCCAATGCCGGTGATACAGGAATTGAACTAATCGAAATAAATTCATTCATACACGGTCGGATTTCATATAAACATGCCGGATTTCATTACATTTCATACATTCTTCAACTAAAAGGAGTTATACCGAGGTATAATTAATTAACCGAAGCTACCCACCTGTGTCCCGCTGAGCCGAACAGAAGCTTCAGTGACTTAACTGCAGGTGCAGTTGCGTAACTGAACTGTGGCCTGTTGGGCCCACGTGTCAGTAAGACAATCGCACCAGCAGTTAAGTAGAAACAGTGTTCTTCTCTAGCGCAGCTCTCCGACTCCACGTCACCGCCAAGAAGCTAACCGGCCGTCAATGGTCAACCCGCCTAGCTTGGCTTCAGCAATAGGGTAGCAGCGGTGGCCTTACTTGGACACGAGCGGCTGCGACCTGCCGTGTTCTACTTTTCCTCGTTTTCTGTGTGGTGTGGCCTCGTTGGCAGCAGGGCGGGGCCTCAGCGGAGCCGGCGATGTCCTCTATCTCGTTGCCGGCGGGCGGCGCCTCAGCCGAGAGGTGGAAATCGTACCCCATGTTGCTGGCAGGGTGGGGCCTCGGCTGAGCCGGCGAAGTCCTCTGCCTCGTTGTTGGCGGGGCGGGGCCTCGCCGGAGCCGGCGGTGTCCTCTGCCTCGTTATTGGCACCGCGGGGCCTCGGCGGAGCAAGGCCTCGTCGACACCAGCGGAGCGTGGACTCATCGGAGCCGGCATTGTCCTCTGCCTCATCCTCGGTCTCGCCAAACAGCGTCTTGCCCGCTTCATCGCCCTCTTTGCTAGCCTCTTTGTAGGCGGCCGTAGCCTCCGCCACCCGCATGCGGTACCGCCACCGCTCGAGGCGGCCCCTGCGGACGGAGTGGTACGAGTTGAGCGCCTCCTGCTCCGCCCGCTCCGCGGCGATCTGCTCTTCCGCCTGCAGGTGCTCCTGGAGGAGATGGTGGTTGTAGGCGGCGTCGGCCTGCGCCTCCCGGAACTGCTCCTCACGCATCTGCCTCACCCTGTGCATATATTGGGCACGGGCCTCGCTGATGGTAATGGTGCAATGCACCGGCTTAGATGGGGCGGAGGAGGGGATTCGCGCCGGATCATCGACTACCATGTTCTCCATTGGTACGTGATACGTCTCCAACGTAACTATAATTTTTGATTGCTCCATGCTACTTTATATACTGTTTTGGACTATATTGGGCTTTATTTTACACTTTTATATTACTTTTGGGACTAACCTATTAACCGGAGGCCCAACCCAGAATTGCTGTTTTTTGCCTATTTCAGTGTTTCGAAGAAACGGAATATCAAACGGAGTCCAAACGGAATGAAACCTTCGGGAACGTGATTTTCTCATCAGATAAGACCCAGGAGACTTGGACCCTCCGTCAAGAAAGCCACGAGGCGGTCACGAGGGTGGAGGGCGCCCCCCCCCTACGGCGCGCCCCCTACCTCGTGGGCCCCTCGAAGCTCCACCGACGTACTTCTTCCTCCTATATATACCTACGTACCCCCAAACGATCAGATACGGAGCCAAAAACCTAATTCCACCGCCGCAACTTTCTGTATCCACGAGATCCCATCTTGGGGCCTGTTCCGGAGCTCCGCTGGAAGGGGAATCCACCACGGAGGGCTTCTACATCAACACCATAGCCTCTCCGATGAAGTGTGAGTAGTTTACTTCAGACCTTCGGGTCCATAGCTAGTAGCTAGATGGCTTCTTCTCTCTTTTTGGATCTCAATACAATGTTCTCCCCCTCTCTCGTGGAGATCTATTCGATGTAACCTTCTATTTGCGGTGTGTTTGTTGAGACCGCTGAATTGTGGGTTTATGATCAAGATTATTTATGAACAATATTTGAATCTTCTCTGAATTCTTTTATGTATGATTGGTTATCTTTGCAATTCTCTTCGAATTGTCAGTTTTGTTTGGCCAGCTAGATTGTTTTTTCTTGCAATGGGAGAAGTGCTTAGCTTTGGGTTCAATCTTGCGGTGTCCTTTTCCAAGGATGTATAAGGGCAGCTAGGCACGTATTTTATTGTTGCCATCGAGGATAACAAGATGGGTTTTTATCACATTGCATGAATCTATCCCTCTACATCATGTCATCTTGCTTAAGGCGTTACTCTGTTCTCTTGAACTTAATACTCTAGATGCATGCTGGATAGTGGTCGATTAGTGGAGTAATAGTAGTAGATGCAGGGAGGAGTCGGTCTACTTTTCTCGGATGTGATGCCTATATACATGATCATACCTAGATATTCTGATAACTATGCTCAATTCTGTCAATTTCTCAATAGTAACTTGTTCACCCACCGTAGAATACTTATGCTCTTGAGAGAAGCCACTAGTGAAACCTATGGCCCCCGGGTCTATTCTCATCATATCAATCTTCCATCACTTTATTATTGCTTTGCTTTTACTTTACCTTTTTTATTTTTACTTTGCATCTTTATATCAAAAATACCAAAAATATTATCTATCAGATCTCACTCCCGTAAGTGATCGTGAAGGGATTGACAACACCTAATTGCATTGGTTGCGTTGAGCTATTGTTTTTGTGTAGGTACGAGGGACTTGCGTGTGGCCTCCTACTGGATTGATACCTTGGTTTTCAAAAACTGAGGGAAATACTTACGCTACTTTGCTGCATTATCCTTTCCTCTTCGGGGAAATCCAACGCAAGCTCAAGAGGTAGCAAGAAGAATTTTTGGCGCCGTTGCCAGGGAACCTTACGCAAAAGTCAAGTCAAGATTTGGACTCCCGACAACGAGCCATTTCTGGCGCTGTTGCCGGGGAGTCTACGCAAAAGTCAACATACCAAGTACCCATCACAAATCCCTTATCTCTCGCATTACATTATTTGCCATTTGACTCTCGTTTTCCTCTCCCCCACTTCATCCTTGCTGTTTTATTCGCCTTCTTCCCGTATGCCTTTCTGTTTGTGTATCCACATGGCTTCTATTTGCTTGCATCTTTGCTTGCTAAAAATCTATTGATATGGATCCACTAAAAGTGTTCTACTTGGATCATCTTCCACCCTTATGCGCTCGTGCTGAAACCCCAACTAGCCTAGTTGATGGGAAATCTTTAGATGAGCATGCTCATTTTGTGCGTGATCGTTTGTCTGAAAAAGGGAAGCTCTTATAGTATCATCTTTTATTTACTAATTGGAGGCACCATTAGAGTGTCCATGTTAATCCTAGAAATCTTAATGAAATCATCCATCCGATCTGTGTGTTACACATCTGCAGCCGTTGGATGAAGTACCACAAAGAGTCCCAGCGAACTATCCCACGTGTATGCCATCAAAATGAAAAAAAAAACTATTTTCTTGCTAATGGAAAAAGGTCTCCCTCTCGGCGTCTCTCTCCGCGTCTCCTCTGCCCCATTGCCCATCATCGAGCCAGCCCTAGCGCCGCTCTTTCTCCTCTATCTCTCCATGTCCCAACTTCATAGTTTCATCCGTACTATTATCCATGTAGAAAAGCATGACTCAGTCCATCTACGTCCTCCCCTTCAACCTTTAAATCTTCTCATATTCTAAGATTTGCAATTCAGGATGGTCGATGCATCAGATGGGGATCCACAATAATTTGTAGGAAAGATGGTGACATCAATAGTTGAGGCTGCCGAGTGGAGAAAAACGTTGGACTGGTGGTGGCATGCAACTCACGATCTAAACCCAGTTTGAGTTCATCTCCTGTCAATCCCTCCCAACCCCTCCGGTAAATAATCCCGCATCCTAAATCCCTCATGTGGTCTCCGGTTAGTTGAATCCATCACAGAACCGCTCAATAATTCGTTTTGATCCACAATGTCTCAACAAGAAAATTCGGCCTTTTCCATGTTATATCTTGCAGCACATCTCCATACCAGATTATACGTTGGAGGGTTTGAGGGGGAGGAGAACCAGGTGGGGTGGTCTCTATCGCCTAAACTGGCACCCTGCACAAGCATGCCGATGATGATGACAATATTTGGTTCAGTTCCAGTGATAGCACAGGCTTGAGCGGTCCAAACCTCTTGATTAATCCCATGCGGGGTCTCGCTTGGCTACAGATACAATCGAGGAGGATGGCTTTCCCTGTTCAATTTCTTTGGTTAACTTAATTATACTGGATGTGTGTTCATATATAGTCAAATTTGGCAGATTAAAAATCTGGATCGTGAATCAATGTCTAATGACGCTGATCTGCTAATGTGTACAAAATTGAAGATTGTTTTTTCAGGTGAAGATAACAACACGCCTGTGGTGTTGGGGTGATAAGTTAGTACAGGAAGTTGTAGATTCAGGCTTCAGTGTTGTTTAAGTGCAGCAGCCATCAGATATAAGATGAAGATGGGACTACGGCTGATATATGCCTGATTATTTTGGAGCATGGAGAGCAGCATACGTCGCTGCTTTATACAGTTTTCAGTATCAAGGAAACCAGGTTAATGTTCAGATTTTGAAAGTACAAATCAGGACCAAATAACATAAAAGAGAATTATAATCAGATCGGTCTCCTCATCGTTCAGAGGATTGAAGTCCAGATCACCCTATATATATGTAGGGCTGACGCCGAGGGGGAGCCCAACATCGACAGAAAACAAATCTATTGTTTAATTTTACACACTGTTTCTTTTTAGTTTGTTTTTTCCATCGCCTACCTCTGTTCGTGCCTGCAAGTTCAGCGATCGTCGCAGTAGTAGGCCAATCCTAAGCTACTGCACCCAGAAAACGGGACCTAGACATTGCTTAGGTTCAGTTCGCCGTGATCTGTCGAATATTCGTTGAGAAGAATCAAGTATTCTTTAGACCAACAAGAAGAAGGCCGTTATGTTCCTCTTACCGCAAAAGAGAAGACCAGCTAGATGGCTGATCTGTTCAAGGATTGAGTGTGTTGCCGTGGAAACAATTTTGCTGTCAACAATGTGTCCTCACCTGACCCCCAAGGGATACGAGTTACATGGCGTGATTGGCAGACTGAGATCAGGTAGGCAGGATAAATTTTTGAAATAATAATATTTGTTCTTTATGTTTTCCTGCTCCGCGCACATGCTTTTTTAATAGTCCCATCAGGCAAAAATATGTTTGTGGTAACAAAAGACAAGCAAAACATTTACCGAAAACTTCAAGAGTTTGAATCCTATGAATTACTTTCATTAGACGTCCAACGATTGATGTCATCATCTTATTAGTAATTCAGTTTGGAGACATGCACTGTTAGTTTTTATCTTTGACGCTCTTGCTTTCTATACATACTGAATTAACAAAATTGCAATGTTCAGGAGATGATACAGCGCTGCAAACACCTCAGCATAGTAGTTAGCAAATCTATATTGGCATTTATGCTTTTCTTTACCTCAGGATTGCATGTTGAGATTGTCATCAGCAAAAGAGAGTTTTATCAGTGGTAGATCGACGACGACAGAAGAGGGCTGCCTGAACGAGAGACACTTTTGACCGCCCATGTCTTAGTATGCAGCCATGCATGCAACAGAGGTAATGATAATTCCCTAATGTAGTCTAGCGTAGTGCATAGTTATATTTTATTATTAATTTCTGGAGGCAACAGAGGTATTGACGATGGCACCATGTAGTCTCGGCTAATGCTTTTATTTAATTAGCTTTTTCACACAATGTTTCACACATATGTGTACGTGTATGGAACAAGTGATTGTTCAGAACGGGCAACGTCATTAAATCCAGAAATTCATACAAATATAGAAGGGAAAACAATGACCTATCACCAATTCACCATGGATGGCGCATGACAAACTTCACACACATTTACATGGATGAGTATATCTGTATCCAAGTATTTGTATAGTTCAATGTTAAGTGAGTAAATTTACATCTTAAACCAATATATTTAGAAATTTCCAGTCCAAAATATTTTTTTATAAATAACTTGGTGATTAACTGAATGCAAATATAACAAACTCAAGGCATTTATCCAATGCTTATGTAAACAAAAGACAGTATGACAAAGAGCAAAATCTGACATTTATATTAGTGTCATTAGGCTTCAGTATTGAGAAAAGTAAAGTTAGTGTATCTATTCATTCTTAATGGAATAAATTTGCGTTAACAAAGATAATATAAGAAAATGTCTTTCCTAAAGCAGGTCTGGGAATTCCATGTATTACCAATAGGACAACATGCATGCATTCGCTCCTGACAACCAAAGCATGCAAGGAAATGACTGTCCTCTCTCTTGATATGATAATACACCTTTGCATGCAAATGCAAGCTAAAACATATCCAACAAATTAGTGGCTGATAAATATTATTTAATGAAGAAGCTTAAAAAAATATAAGATGTTGTGACGGTTGCTTACTATCTTAATTTGCAGCCTACTATAGACCTAAATAAAGTGTTTACTTTCATCACAATTCACGATCTGTACAATTAAACATAGATTCCTAGATATATTATATTTGTAAATTATTAGAGATACATGCATGGCTCAAAGAAAATAGCACATAAAACAAACTTCACATTCGCAATGATGCTTCCCACTAATACTGTTTTCATATTCATGTCAACTATCATATTTGAAAAATATGAGAGATGGCACAACCAAAAAAGTAAAATCCATGCAAACAATTTGATCACAAGTTGATCAAATAATTGTAATCCCAATTTCCCGGAGGCAATTCAATATAAATATTACATGTAAACATATTATTATAGTTGTCCTATAAAATTCTAACTGTGGCTAGCCCGTGCGGGTGTGCACGGGTGTATGACTAGTATAAATAGTTTGCTATGCTATGCTTGGAATCTTTGGGAAATGTGTGATTTTACTTGTTGCTCTAAGAACCCTAAAAAACACCTTCACTACCTATGTGAGTTCAATGATAATGAAATCTTATCTTCTTATGCAAAGGGTGTTTATAGTTACTATGATACCGAACAAATTGAAGAATCACTACAGAAAACTGCTAATTTGCCGCCAGGAGGCGTCTTTGTCGTCAGCTTTTCATCGAGCAGACGACAAAGAGTGGATTTGCTGTCATCAGAAGACGGCAAAGAAAAACTAACAGCAAAAAAAACTTTGCCGTCTGAAAAAAAAATACAAACGGCAAAGAGCATTCTTTGCCGTCTGTAATACAAAACACAGACGGCAAAACTCTTTGCCATCTGCATTTTTTATTACAGATGGCAAAGCATGCTCTTTGCCGTCTGTAATAAAAAATGTAAACCGCAAAGATCTTTGCCGTCTGTGTTTTTATTACAGACGGCAAAGTATGTTCTTTGCCGTCTGTATTAAAAAAAGCAGACGGCAAAGAAGAAACACAATACACGGATCGATCACATGGATGGATGAGATGGCAGAATCTGAGCCACACATCCTCACGTGCACCCACGCCGCACGCACCCACGCGCCCCCGCGCCCCACGCACCCACGCGCTCCACTACGCTCTGTCCTTATCCACCCGAGCGGCCCACCCCCACCACGATCTCTCTCTCTCTCTCTCTCTCTTGTTTCTCTCTCTGTTCGATCCAAATCGAGAAGGGCAGCGCCCGCAACCACCTCGCTTCGCCTCGCCGGCCACCACCTCGCCGCCGGCCCCTTCCACTTTCCCCTCGCCTGACCCCGCCTCGTCCCCTCGCCGGACCCCACCTCGTCCCCTCACCGGACCCCACGGCGTCGCCTCGCCGGACTCGGCCTCGTCACCTCGCCGGGCCCCGCGGCGTCCCCTCGCCGGAATGAGGGCGCTCCTCGACGCCGCGCTGGCCAAGGCCAACCGGGTGCGGCGCTCTCCAGCAGCACCAGCAGCGACGTCAGCGGCCGGGGAAGGACAAGGAGGTACAGCGCCCCGCGTCCGCCTCCACCCATGTCTGCCCACCGGAGCTTGCCTCCGCCCGCGCCACTGGGTGCCGCCTGCCGGAGCTTGCCTCCGCCCGCGCCACTGGGTGCCGCCTGCCAGAGCTTGTCTCCGCCCGTGCCACCGGGAGCTGCCCGCCGGAGCTTGCCTCTGCCCGTGCCACTGAGCGCCGCCCGCCTCTGCCCACATGTGCCCGCCTCCGCCCGTGCTATCCGACTGCCGGAGCCCGCCTCACTCGCCTCACCGGCAGTCGCAGGGAGTAGCGCCGGACGCGGAGGGCCGCTGCTGCTCGTCTCCATCGGGTGCAAGACACCGAGCGGCTGCGAACAGGTGCTGCCCCGTGCCCGGTGCGGTCTGCAGCAGGGCGACATAGTTGCTTGGCCCTTTTTATCTATATCATGAATGTATATATTGATTATCGAAAATATTGATGTTGAGTTTTGTAAATGGATATACAAACAATGTTGTAGCTGCCAATTTTTTATGGTTAGGTGTTCTGCGAACCTATTGTAATAGACTTGTTGTGTAAATTGATCTGTGAAGAATGCCATGAGAAATGTTTTTGAAAATGTCCTGTGATTTTTTTAAATTAAAAAAATCTTTGCCGTCTGTAAATTAGATCAGCTGACGGAAAAGATTGTGTTAGCAAAGATATTGCTTTGCCGTGTGTTATTGGGAATTGCAGACGGCAAAGCCTTTGCCGTCTTCCCGATAAAAAGCTGACGGCAAATTATTCTTTGCCGACTTATCTTTGTCGTCTGATTTTGCCGTCTGCTTCCTGACGGCAAAGTCTTTGCCGTCTGGATTTAGGAATTTGCCGTCTGTGATCCACAGACAGCAAATTACCTATTTCCTGTAGTGAATTTGTCGTTTTTAAGGGTGCTCATGAAGTTGCTTCTTTGATTGAAAAGTATGATTTTACTCTCAACAAATCTGAAAATTCCGTCATACTTAAATATTGCAATGGAAACCTTGCTCACAATGTCTATGTCCAAGAATTTATTGAAAGAATGACCGTTGCTTTGGAAGAAAATAATGACATGCATGAATCTATAGATAATGATGATTCCGATGATTTGGTTGAAATATCCCTTGATGAACATGATGCTTTCTATTCTTGTGGCCATGATGCCAATATTTATAAAGATGAATTTGCTATAGTTCCTTATGTTAAACATGAGATCGTTGCTATTGCACCCATACTTGATAGTTCCTTCGATGAAAAGCATGATCACAATGATTTTACTATAAATTATCTTGATGTCAATTGTGCTAATAATATGCAAAACCCTAAGCTTGGGGATGCTAGTTTTGCTATGTCTACTACTTGTTGCAATGATCATGATTGGGGTGATTCTTCTTATGATCCTGAAAATTTATTTAATCCCCATGATGAATATGAGATTGATAATATTGTTTGCAATAATATTGAAAGTGGGTTTGGAAGAGTGTCAACTTTAGATCCCACATATTTGGAGAATACTCAATCTTATGAATTTTCTGATAAAAGTGGGTTTGGAGAGGTCATGACTTTAGTTAATGTTAATCCCACTATTTCGGAAGAGTGTCAAATTTGCATGCATGTGGATCGTGTTGAAAATATTTTACGTGATAGCTATTTTGTTTAATTTTCTTATGATCCCACATGTAATTATTATGAGAGAGAAAAATATGGTCGTAGAAATTTTCATGATAATAGATTACCTCTCGTTATGTTGAGATTGCTATTGTTTCTTCCCGGTTCCTTGCTTATGCTTGTTTTTGCTTGCTATGATAATTTGTTTGCCTATAAGATGCCTATGCATAGAAAGTATGTTAGACTTAGATGTGTTTGTCACGTGTTTTAGGATGCTCTCTTTGTGCTTCAATTCTTGTCTTTCATGTGAGCATCATTAAAATTATCAATGCCTAGCTAGGGGCGTTAGACGATAGCGCTTGTTGGGAGGCAACCCAATTTTATTTTTAGTTTTTAGTTTTTGTTTCTGTTTAGGAATAAATAATCCATATACTCTCTGGTTAGATGTGGTTTTATCTTTTAATTAGTGTTTGTGCCAAGTTAAACCTATAGGATCTTCTTGGATGATAGTTATTTGATCTTGCTATAATTTCCAGAAACTTTCTGTTCACGAAAACAATTATTGAAAATCATCAGAACGTGATAAAATACTGATTCGAATTTCTGCGGATCAATAAACAAATTTCCTAGGTCGTCCTATGTTGGCTGAATGTTTGGAGTTCCAGAAGTTTGCTTTAGTTACGGATTGCTACAGACTGTTCTGTTTTTGACAGATTCTGTTTATCGTGTGTTGTTTGCTTATTTTGATGAATCTATGGCTAGTAAAATAATTTATGAACCATAGAGAAGTTGGAATACAGTAGGTTTAACACCAATATAATTAAAGAATGAGTTCATTACAGTACCTTAAAGTGGTCTTTTGTTTTCTTTCGCTAACGGAGCTCACGAGATTTCTGTTGAGTTTTGTGTTGTGAAGTTTTCAAGTTTTGGGTGAAATTTTTTGATGGATTATGGAACAAAGAGTGGCAAGATCCTAAGCTTGGGGATGCCCATGGCACCCCCAAGATAATCCAAGGACACCAAAAAGTCAAAGCTTGGGGATGCCCCGGAAGGCATCCCCTCTTTCTTCTAGTTCCATCGGTAACTTTACTTGGAGCTATATTTTTATTCACCACATGATAAGTGTTTTGCTCGGAACGTCTTGTATGTTTTGAGTCTTTTCTTGCTAGTTTACCACAATAATCCTGGCTGTACACACCTTTTGAGAGAGCCATACATGAATTGGAATTTATTAGAATACTCATAGTGCTTCACTTATATCTTTTGAGCTTGATAGTTTTGCTCATAGTGCTTCACTTATATATTTTGAGCTTGATAATTTTTCTCTAGTTCTTCACTTATATCTTTTAGAGCATGGTGGTCGATTTGTTTTATAGAAACTATTTATCTCTCATGCTTCACTTAGATTATTTTGAGAGTCTTAAATAGCATTGTAATTTGCTTGATAATAATAATATGCTTGGTATTCAAGATTTGTAAAACTTCCTTTTGAGTGAGTTGAATACTAAGAAAAGTTTGATGCTTGATAATTGTTTTGAGATATGAAGATGGTGATGTTAGAGTCATGCTAGTTGAGTAGTTGTGAATTTGAGAAATACTTGTGTTAAAGTTTGTGATTCCCGTAGCATGCACGTATGGTGAACCGTTATGTGATGAAGTCGGAGCATTATTTATTTATTGATTGTGTTCCTTATGAGTCGCGGTCGGGGACGAGCGATGGTCTTTTCCTATCAATCTATCCCCCTAGGAGCATGCGCGTAATACTTTGCTTTGGTAACTTCTAAATTTTTGCAATAAGTATATGAGTTCTTTATGACTAATGTTGAGTCCATGGATTATACGCACTTTCCCATCCTTCCACCATTGCTAGCCTCTCTAATACCGTGCACTTTTCGCTGGTATCATACACCCACCATATAGCTTCCTCAAAACAGCCACCATACCTACATATCATGGCATTTCCATATCCATTCCGAGATATATTGCCGTGCAACTTTCCACCGTTCCATTTATTATGACACGCTCCATCATTGTCATATTGCTAGCATGATCATGTAGTTGACATCGTATTTTTGGCAAAGCCACCGTTCATAATTCTTTCATACATGTCACCCATGAGTCATTGCATATCCCGGTACACCGCCGGAGGCATTCATATAGAATCATATTTGTTCTAAGTATCGAGTTGTAATTGTTGAGTTGTAAGTAAATAAAAAGTGTGATGATCATCATTTTTAGAGCATTGTCCCAAGTGAGGAAAGGATGATGGAGAATATGATTCCCCCACAAGTCGGGATGAGACTCCAGACGAAAAATAAAAAAAAGAAAGAAAAAAGAGGCCATAAAAAAGGAGAAAAGGCCCAAATAAAAAAATGAGAGAAAACGATAGAAGGGACAATGTTACTATCCTTTTACCACACTTGTGCTTCAAAGTAGCACCAAGATCTTCATGATAGAGAGTCTCTCATTTTGTCACTTTCATATACTATTGGGATTTTTCATTATAGAACTTGGCTTGTATATTCCAATGATGGGCTTCCTCAAAATGCCCTAGGTCTTTGTGAGCAAGCGAGTTGGATGCACACCCACTTAGTTTCTTTTGTTGAGCTTTCATATACTTATAGCTCTAGTGCATCCATTGCATGGAAATCCCTACTCACTCACATTGATATCTATTGATGGGCATCTCCATAGCCCGTTGATACGTCTAGTTGATGTGAGACTATCTTCCCTCTTTTTGTCTTCTCTACAACCACCATTCTATTTCACATATAGTGCTATATCCATGGCTCACGCTCATGTATTGCGTGAAGATTGAAAAAGTTTTGAGAATGTCATAAGTATGAAACAATTGCTTGGCCTGTCATCGGGGTTGTGCATGATTTAAATATTTTGTGTGGGGAAGATGGAGCATAGCCAGACTATATGAGTTTGTAGGGATAACTTTCTTTGGCCATGTTATTTTGAGAAGACATGATTGCTTAGTTAGTATGCTTGAAGTATTATTATTTTTATGTCAATATGAACTTTTGTCTTGAATCTTTCGGATCTGAATATTCATACCATAATTAAGAAGAATTACATTGAAATTATGACAAGTAGCACTCCGCATCAAAAATTCTATTTTTATCATTTACCTACTCGAGGACGAGCAGGAATTAAGCTTGGGGATGCGTGATACGTCTCCAACGTATCTATAATTTTTGATTGCTCCATGCTACTTTATATACTGTTTTGGACTATATTGGGCTTTATTTTCCACTTTTATATTACTTTTGGGACTAACCTATTAACCGGAGGCCCAGCCCAGAATTGCTGTTTTTTGCCTATTTCAGTGTTTCGAAGAAACGGAATATCAAACGGAGTCCAAACGGAATGAAACCTTCAGGAACGTGATTTCACTAGTAGAAAAACACCTATTAGTCCCGGTTCGCAAGGGCCTTTAGTCCCGGTTCATGAACCGGGACTAATGGGTCGTTACTAATACCTCCCCCCTTTAGTCCCGGTACTAACACGAACCGGGACAAATGGTCCTCCACGTGGCCGGTGCGCCGAGCCCAGGCAGGGGGGCCTTTGGTCCCGGTTGGTGGCACCAACCGGGACCAAAAGGCATCCACGCGTCTGCATTCCAGTGGCTGGGGTTTTTGTTTTTTTGAAGGGGGGGGGGGGGTTGGGGGTTTTGGGGGTTAATTTAGGTGTTTCATATATTGTGTTAGCTAGCTAATTAATAGAGAGAAGTGTCCTCTCTTATGTCCGTGCTTGGTCGACGCTACGTACTATATACATATAGCCCTCGACACGCTAGCTCGTAAGAAAATGAAGGGAACCATCGAGTACAGAGGTTCGTCATGCATACCGAGAGAAATGATCGATCGACCTCTCCTTCTCCGAGAGATTGGTCGAACAACAAGTTTTCAGTATCATGTACGTCCGACGCCATCGGCTACATACATGTACAATATATAAGATCTCTCAATTACAGTCCCCTAGCATTTGAAATCAACTTCCACATGGTATTCTCCGGCTTTATTAATGACGTGGTCAAGAAAGAATCCCGCCAATTCCTCTTGAATTGCTTTCATGCGATCTTGTTCTAGGAGTTCATTCCTCATCTGCCATGTCTAATTTGAAGAAGGGGGTTAATACATATATATGAATGAAACTCAACAGAAATGATGGTGTAATAAAATGAAATTGTGAATATTATTAATTGCTTACGCACTTCATATTGTCTTTGAGAGTAGCCCCGCTTATTTTTCAAAGTCGCGTTGTAGATGAACTCGCATTAACGTAGTATCCACAGAAATCATTCCCTTGTTCCTGCCACAAGCACTTTACGAGAAATAGAGGTCAATCAAACTGATAATGAAGCATTATAAATGGCATTGATGAAATTATAGCTATAGAATCAACGGGAGATGCGCACAACTAGCTAGCCAGTAGTACTTACTTTCGGGTATGTATATCGCAGCTCCTTCGGCAGTCCCGGAGCTTTTGCGGTGAACTACTTCCAAACCCTGCAAGACAAAGAAAATAATTATTATTACTTGAGATATCAGGAAATGAACAAAAAGTTGCCGCTATGGTGCGATAATGATCGATTAATTGAACTTACTTGTTGAGCATTTCAGTCATGTCCGCATAGGTGCTGGGGTCTTTCCATCTCGAGTCTAAGACGGTTACTAGTCCACGCTCAAGCTTAATCTCCAGAAGAATATAGTGGAACCTGCGCACGCATGCATAACTCATCAATTACATTACTATAACCTCGCCGAGTAATAAGGGAAACCGAATATGCAAACGATCAAGAACACTCACTTGCCGTTGTAAGGAAAGAGTATGGTATCTTTGTTTTGTTTTTTGATCAACGATTGTAGCAAGTTGTCCTCGGCCTCTTTGACGTGCTTTTCAACCAGAAACACATCTATGATATTTGTGTTAATGAACCCAATATCATAGGTTTCGTCTTTTTGCACTCGACGATCTTCAATCTGCATAATATATTGAGGATAATTAATTATAAATACATGCAATGAAAGAGCCGAGCTATATATCGAGACTTAATGATAGAAATAGTACTTACAGGCAGTAGCAAAAGACCTTTAATTTATCGAGGGCCTTTTGATTGAAGAACGCGAAGAATTCCTCAAATGGAACACACACCAGATCAGTTCCAATGAGGTCGTGCTCCTCTTTAATGTTCAGATACAAACAATTCATCCCCCAGACTCTCTGCAGGTTTTCATGTACCAAGTATGGAATCTTCGCATCATCGTTGTTAGAGATTTTTCATCTTTGACGAGAGGCTTCCCGTACTAAATGTCTGTGTTCTTCCACCTTTATGTATTCAGGAAGTGCATCGTCAGCAGGTAATCTTGTAGATTGCCATAACCGCCACCATCCGGAACATTAGCAACGATGTTGCCGCTAGACACATTGAGCGGGGGCACGATTGGTTTGCTTGTTCGCCGAGCTGGTCAATTTTTTCGCAGCTGCTCGTTCTTTTGCTCTTTGATGTCTGACAAGACTTCCCGACCGCTCCGCTTGGAGATATGTCTGTTCGGTAATGCGCTCATAGTTGGTTCTCGGCGGAGACTTTGCCGGTTTCCTCAGGGCAGCCAGAGTGCGCTTCGCTTTCACCGGATCTACCTTCTCCTCCGGAGGTGGACGTCTCTTTGCTTTCATCCCTGCAAACCAGTCATCCACTACGGTCTGCGTGATCTTCGCGTTTTCCTCCTCGGTCCTCTCGTACGGTAACTTCTCTGGAGTCTTCAGAGAAGGACCGAATCTGTATTCCTCCGCCTTTGGCTATACTGCTAGACGCCGCAGAAAGCGACTTGAGCAGATGTCTTCTTTTGTTGCTTACGAGGCGGAGGAGAAGGACTACGACGCGCCGGAGCAGCCGGAGCGGCGGCGGGTCTCTTCCGCCCTTGCTGACGAGGCGGAGAAGGAGGAGGCTGGCTGCTCGGGCGCGCCGGCGCAGGCGGAGAAGGAGGTGGAGTGCCGCCACGCGCCGGAGAAGGAGGCGGAGTGCCGCCACGCGTGCCCTGATCGTCATTGGCCCTAGGAGGAGCTGGTGGAGGAGGCGGAGTGCCCTGACTTGCCGGAGGAGGAGGAGGAGGCGGAGGCGTCCAGTTCGGAAGGTTGATGAGCTCCTTCTGCCATAGGCATGGAGTCTTCAGAGCAGAACCCAGCCTAGTCTCCCCTTCACCGGTAGGGTAGTCAAGCAGGAGGTCCTCAAATCCCTCTATTATTTCATCCACCATCACCTTAGCATATCCTTCTGGAATCGGCTGACAGTGATAAGTTGTGCCGGGTCCACTAGGATAAACTTGGCCAACAGCCGCCTTGACCTTCAAATTCATACATCGCGCCATAATGTGGCAATTTTGAGACTCCGTGATACCATCCACGGGATAGCTGGCAGGAGGCGTCAAAACATGCTCCTGCTGAAGCAGCTCGGTGGAAGCCACATTGCTTCTCCGCTGAGATGGCGGGGTAGCTTCGGGGGAAGCTTGGGCAGGTCGTTTGCTGCGATCTGCTGCTTCTCGTTCCTCTAGCCCCATTACCCTTTCGTGCAACGCCCGCAGTTGGTCCTGCTCCAGTTTCTTCCTCCTATCGTGGGTTTTGTAACCCCCTGCGTCCGAAAAACCAACCTTCCATGAAAGGGAGCCTGGCGTGCCTCGTGTCCGTCCAGGGTGCTTAGGATTCCCAAGGGCCATTGTGAGCTCGTCCTTCTCCCTGTTTGGAAGGAACGTCCCTCGCCGCGCTGCATCGATATAGTGTCGAAGCTTCCTGACTGGTATTTGCAGTTGCTCGTCCGTCCACTGGCACTTCCCTGTTACAGGGTCCAAGGTTCCGCCAGCCCCGAAGAACCAAGTCCGGCAACGGTCTGGCCAGTACATTGTCTCTGGTTCGATCCCTTTTTCAAGCAGATCATGCTCAACCTTGGACCACTTAGGCCGGGCTTTGAGGTAGCCACCTGACCCCGTGCGATGGTGAAGCTTCTTCTTCAGAGCATTTTGCTTGTTTTTCGCCGACATCTTCTTACTCTTTTCCGATGTCTTGTGGGCCACAAATGCGGGCCAGTGTTCTTTGATCTTCTCATATTTGCCGATGAATTCTGGTGTCTTTTCTTTCTCGACAAACTGGTTCAGCTCTTTCCTCCACCTCCTCATTAGGGTTGCCATCTTCTTAAGAGCACAAGACTTGATTAATTGCTCTTTAACTGGCTTCTCCGGATCCTCCTCTGGCGGTAGGGTGAAATTTGCCTTCAGCTCAGTCCAAAGATCTTCTTTCTGCATGTCATTGACATAAGACACCTCAGGGTCTTCCTCCTTAGGCTTATACGGACCATTGATGGATGCTGATCGGGATCTTGTCCCTAACAAGAACCCCGCACTGAGCATAAAATGCCTTCCTTGTCCGGATGGGTTCAATCGGTTCGCCGTCGGGCGCGATTTCTATGATCTCAAACTTTTCATCCGAGTTCAACTTTTTCTTCGGGCCTCGTCTCCTTACCATAGTTGTGCTCGATCCGTAGGGCTAGAAATTATAAGGAAGAAAGACGAGAGTAATTAATATGTGTACATATACCAAAACAATGGATGCATCAATTAACTAGTCAGCATGGGCTTAAAATATATATATATACCTGGCCGGACTCGGTTCAGTCACCGGAGCAGTCAGCACAGTCTCCTTCTTGTACCTCCATTGTGTCACCGGAGCCATCATGAACATAGTCCTCTTCTTGTACCGGCATTAATGGGTCGAAGCCATCATGAACATAGCCCTCTTCTTCACCCAGTCCTTCGGGACCATCGGTGTCGTTGAGAAATGACGCAACTTCATCACTTCCTTGTGCGATTATGTGCCCCAACATCGCTTCTGCTTTCTTCGTCGGGAGTGCTCCATAGTTTCTGCAAGTATTTACAACATGTCAATTATTATTCAAACATGGTACAGATGGATATATATATATATATATATATATATATATATATATATATATATATATATATATATATATATATATGAGTGGCACACGGAGAACTCGCTCGCTAATCACAATAAGGACTGGTGTTAGTGGCCTCGACACTGCGTCTCTAGGGTGTGGGGTTGCCTCGACACAATGCTTCAAGGGTTAATTTGGGTGGCCTCGAGAGAGTTAATTTGTCGGGTAGGGGCGCGGGAGGGGAGGGTAGGAGACCAACATCGTTTTCTCTCTAGGGTTTGGGTGTCCTCGAGAGTTTTGGTCGAGCGAGAGGGCCGAGGGGGGTGCTGTCGTTGTATAAGATATCACGGTCGAGAGGGGATATATATATCGACCGCCCCTCATGTCGAAGTTATCTCGAGGGTGTTATATCGACAATGACGCGACATACATATACATGGGAAAATAATGTTATCGGGGAGGGGGTATCGGTACCCCCCCCCCTCGTGTTGAAGTTTCTTCTTTCTCCTCTATTCCTTTCTTCTTCTACTACTCTTCTTTTTCTTCTTCTCCCTCGAGAAAGGAAAATAAGGAAAAGGAAGAAAAGAGGAAGAAGGAAGAAGAAAAAAAAGAAGAAAAAAAGAGAGGAGAAGAAGAAAGGAATAGAGGGAGAAGAATAAAAATAGAAAATTTATATTTTTCTTCTTCTCCTCTATTCCTTTCTTCTTCTCCTCTTCTTTTGCTTCTTATTTCCTCTTCTTATTTATTTCTCCTCTTCTTCCTCTCCTCTTATTCTCCTTTCTTCCTCTTCTTATTTTCCTTTTTCCTTTCATTCTTTTAGTATTGCTTGTTTAAAAAATGTTCAAATAGAAAATTTTGAAAAACAAAGGTTTTGCCTAATGCATTGTTCATATGAATATACAAACATTTGCATATTCTACAATAATTAATATCACCAAAAAATCTATGAACAGAAAAAACCTAACTTTTCTAAAAATCTATCTTTTGCATATATGAAAACATTAATACACATATGAACAAAAAATACATATTTGAAGAAAAACATGCTCTGAACAATTTTTTTATACATTTTGAACATCTACATATAGATAGCCACATACATACACATATACATTATATATATATGAAAAAAAATTAAACTAATAAAAATGAAAAAAATCAGAGCCGGTCTTGGCGCGGCTGCTCACAGCGGCAGCTAGATGACGATGGCGGCAGTGGGGCGAGGCGCCTTGCGCAGGCGGGACGACGGGCAGGAGCTCGAGGCGGCGTGGGCGGGCGGGCGCGGGCTCGGGAGGCCGGGCGACGAGGACGACGCGGGCTCGGGGAGGCGACGGCCTTGGCGGCGGCGGCGGCGACGGTGAGGTGGAGCAGCCTGGCGGCGTCGAGGAGGGTCGGCGTCGTCGGGGGCTACTGGCGATGAGATTCTGAATTTTTGCAAAGTGTTTGCTTATATAGCAAAGCCTTTGGTCCCGGTTCAGGAAACCAACCGGGACTAATGCATCCTTTAGTCACTGTTGGTGACACCAACAGGGACCAAATGACTCTTTTTCTGCAGCCCAAAGGGCGGGAAGCGACGGCCTTTGGTACGGTTGGTGCCACGAACCGGTACCAATGCACCCCTTTCGTCCTGGTTGGTGCTACCAACCGGGACCAAAGGTCCTGTGCTGCAGCGCCCGCGTCGAAAGTTTAGTCCCACCTCGCTAGTTGAGAGGGGCGCGCGGTGGTTTATAAGCCCCACTGCCGCACCCCTCTCGAGCTCCTCTCCATCGCAGGCTTTCGGGCCTACTTGCTATTGCTGTGCCTGATGGGCCTTCTGGGCCTACTGCGGGCCTGAATCTTGGCCCATAGTAGGGTTTCATGTAGTATTCAGGCCGTGGGGGCCCAGTAGGAGGCATTTTTTTTCTTTAATTATTGTTGCTATTTTTATTTTTTTCCAGTTTTTTGTTTTGTTTTCTGCATTATTTATTTTCTTTTGTTTTTTGCTTTATTTTTTTAATTCTTTTTTGCTTTTAGTTTTAGGAAAATTATAAACTTTCTGTTAGTGCCATTACTTTTCGAATTTGAAAACACTTTTTTTGTTTTTTTGTTTTCTTTCTTGCTTTATTTATTTTATTTTGTTTCTATTTACAACAAAATACTTATTGTTGTTTTTTTGTTTTGATTTCTGCATTATTTATTTTCTTTTGTTTTTTGCTTTATTTTTCAATTCTTTTTGCTTTTAGTTTTAGGAAAATCATAAACTTTCTGTTAGTGCCATTAGTTTTCAAATTTGAAAACACTATTTTGTTTTTTTGTTTTCTTTCTTGCTTTATTTATTTTATTTTGTTTCTACTTACAACAAAAAACTTATTGTTGCTATTTTTAATTATTACGAGGGCGAACCATAAGACATTAAAGCATTTTGAATGAACTCTGAAAAAGTTGAAAGTTGGCATGGTATCATACTAAATCGATTACAAAGTTGGCATGGTATCATCATAATAGTTGCGGGAGAAAGTCTTCACTTTTTCTTCGCTTGTGTCATTTGCTTATTGCGCTGTAACCATGGATAATCTTCATCGTTTATTAGGATGCTGGGGTCAGCCTTGACTTTGAAGGGAGGAATTTCATGAAACTTTTCATGATCTTCAGACATGTCTGTCTTGTCCTCCACTCCCATGATGTCCCTTTTTCCTGAAAGAACTATGTGGCGCTTTGGCTCATCGTATGATGTATTCGCTTCCTTATCTTTTCTCTTTCTCGGTCTGGTAGACATGTCCTTCACATAGATAACCTGTGCCACATCATTGGCTAGGACAAACGGTTCGTCAGTGTACCCAAGATTTTTCAGATACACTGTTATCATTCTGTACTGTGGGTCTACCGGTACCCCGCCTCCTTACAGATTGACCCATTTGCACTTAAACAAAGGAACCTTAAAATCATGTCCGTAGTCAAGGTCCCATATGTCCACTATGTAACCATAATAAGTGTCCTTTCCCCTCTCGGTTGTTGCATCAAAGCGGACACCGCTGTTTTGGTTGGTGCTGTTTTGATCTTGGTCAATCGTGTAAAATGTATTCCAATTTATCTCGTATCCTTTCCAAATCAATACAGCCAAAGATGGTCCCCTGGACAACAAGTACAACTCATCACAAATAGTGTTGTCACCTCTAATACGTGCTTCCAACCAACTGCTGAAAGTCCTGATGTGTTCACATGTAATCCAGTTGTCGCACTGCTCTGGGTGTTTCGAGCGCAGACTGTTCTTGTGTTCATAGACATACGGGGTCACCAAGGTAGAGTTCTGTAGAACTGTGTAGTGTGCTTAAGACCAAGAATATCCATCCCTGCATATTATTGAGTCCCTTCCAAGCGTGCCTTCTCCAGTCAGTCTCCCCTCATACCGCGATTTAGGGAGACCTATCTTCTTAAGGCCAGGAATGAAGTCAACACAAAACCCGATGACATCCTCTGTTTGATGGCCCATGGAGATGCTTCCTTCTGGCCTAACGCGGTTACGGACATATTTCTTTAGGACTCCCATGAACCTCTCAAAGGGGAACATATTGTGTAGAAATACGGGCCCGTAATGACAATCTCGTCAACTAGATGAACTAGGACGTGCGTCATGACATTGAAGAAGGATGGTGGGAACACCAGCTCGAAACTGACAAGACATTGCACCACATCACTCCTTAGCCTAGGTATTATTTCTGGATTGATCACCTTCTGAGAGATTGCATTGAGGAATGCACATAGCTTCACAACAATGGCTAATCAGATGTTTTCCGGTAGAAGCCCCCTCAATGCAACCGGAAGCAGTTGCGTCATAATCACGTGGCAGTCATGAGACTTTAGGTTTTGGAACTTTTTCTCTGGCATATTTATTATTCCCTTTATATTTGACAAGAAGCCAGTCGGGACCTTCATACTGAGCAGGCATTCAAAGAAGATTTATTTCTCTTCTTTCATAAGAGCGTAGCTGGCAGGACCTTCATACTGCTTCGGAGGCATGCCCTCTTTTTCGTGCAAGCGTTGCAGGTCCTCCCGTGCCTCAGGTGTATCTTTTGTCTTCCCATACACGCCCAATAAGCCTAGCAGGTTCATGCAAAGGTTCTTCATCACGTGCATCACGTCGATCGAAGAGCGGACCTCTAGGTATTTCCAGTAGGGTAGGTCCCAAAATATAGATTTCTTCTTCCACATGGGTGCGTGATTCGCAGCGTCATTCAGAACAGCTAGTCCGCCAGGACCCTTTCGAAAGATTACGTGTAAATCATTGACCATAGCAAGTACGTGATCACCGGTACGCATGGCGGGCTTCTTCCGGTGATCTGCCTCGCCTTTGAAATGATTGCCTTTCTTTCGACAGTGATGGTTGGTCGGAAGAAATCGACGATGGCCCAGGTACACATTCTTCCTGCAGCTTGCCATGTATATACTATCGGTGTCAAGTAAACAGTGCGTGCATGCGTGGTATCCCTTGTTTGTCTGTCCTGAAAGGTTACTGAGAGCGGGCCAATCGTTGATGGTCATGAACAGCAACGCCTTTAGGTTAATTTCCTCCTGTTTGTGCTCATCCCACGTACGTACACCGTTTCCATTCCACGGCTGTAAAATTTCTTCAACTAATGGCCTTAGGTACACATCAATGTCGTTGCCGGGTTGCTTAGGGCCTTGGATGAGAACTGGCATCATAATGAACTTCCGCTTCATGCACATCCAAGGAGGAAGGTTATACATACATAGAGTCACGGGCCAGGTGCTGTGATTGCTGCTCTGCTCCCGAAAGGATTAATGCCATCTGCGCTTAAAGCAAACCATACGTTCCTTGGCTCACTTGCAAACTCATCCCGATTACTTTCTCTCGATTTTTCTCCATCATGCGACCCGTCGGGTGCTCTCAACTTCCCGCCTTTCTTACGGTCCTCACTATGCCATCGTATCAACTTGGCATGCTCTCCGCTTCTGAGCAGACGTTTCAACCGTGGTATTATAGGAGCATACCACATTACCTTCGCAGGAACCCTCTTCCTGGGGGCTCGCCGTCAACATCACCGGGGTCATCTCGTCTGATCTTATACCGTAATGCACCGCATACCGGGCATGCGTTCAGATCCTTGTACGCACCGCGGTAGAGGATGCAGTCATTAGGGCATGCATGTATCTTCTGCACCTCCAATCCTAGAGGGCATACGACCTTCTTTGCTGTGTATGTACTGTTGGGCAATTCGTTATCCTTTGGAAGCTTCTTCTTCAAAGTAGCTTCTCAAATCCTTTGTCAGGCACAGCATTCTCTGCCTTCCACTGCAGCAATTCCAGTACGGTACCGAGCTTTGTGGTCCTCTAACATGCGATCGAACTTCAGCTTCTCCTTTTGACTTTCGCATTGCGTCCTTGCATCGACAATGACTCGGGGGAGATCATCATCATCGGGCACATCGTCTGGTTCCTCTTGATCTTCAGCAGCTTCGCCTGCTGCAGCATCATCGTGCACATCGTCTGGTTCCTCTTGATGTTCAAGAGCATCACCGTATTCATGGGGCACATAGTTGTCATCGTACTCTTCTTCTTCGCCGTCTTCCATCATAACCCCTATTTCTCCGTGCCTCGTCCAAACATTATAGTGTGGCATGAAACCCTTGTAAAGCAGGTGGGTGTGGAGGAATTTCCGGTCAGAGTAAGACTTCGTATTCCCACATATAGGGCATGGACCACACATAAAAACATTATGCTTGTTTGCCTCAGCCACTTCGAGAAAATCATGCACGCCCTTAATGTACTCGGAGGTGTGTCTTGAACCGTACATCCATTCCCGGTTCATCTGCGTGCATTATATATAATTAAGTGTGTCAAAATCATTACAGAACATCATGAATAGATAATTAAATGACCAAATTAATAGAAGTTCATCATCACATTAAAACCAAAGTACATACATAGTTCTCATCTAACAACATAAAGCTCTGCAGAGCATCTAAATTAATTAAACCATACACCGAAACTATGTAAAACATTTCAATGCGAAACAAATGCGATCATAATCGCAACCAATGTAACAACTGATCCAACGGCATAATGATACCAAGCCTCGGTATGAATGGCATATTTTCTAATCTTTCTAATCTTCAAGCGCATTGCAGCCATCTTGATCTTGTGATCATCGATTTACATCCGCAACATGCAACTCCAATATCATCTTCTCCTCCTCAATTTTTCTATTTTTTTCCTTCAACAAATTGTTTTCTTCTTCAACTAAATTTAACCTCTCGACAATAGGGTCGGTTGGAATTTCTGGTTCAATAACCTCCTAGATAAATAAAATATATGCCACGTTGGTCGGCATAATTGTCATAAACAATAAATGAACCAATAGTTATGAAAAGATAATATATACCACATCCGAATCATAGACAGGACGAGGGCCGACGGGGGCGGATACCAAAACCATCGCACTATATAAGATGCAATAATAAAAGTAAGAAAATTATACAAGTATCTATATAAACATACAAGTAAGAAATTTTTTCCTTTCAGAAAGAAGATAAGAACAAGAGGCTCACCACGGTGGTGCCGGCGACGAGATCGGCGCCGGCGATCGACGGCGGTTAAGACGGGGACGGGACGTGACGGACCGCTAAACCTAGGCAAATATTAAGGAAAATGGAGCTTGGAGGTCGAGATTGGGGAGGAGAAAGCTTAAGTAGTGTGTCTCGGGCATTCCATCGAACACCTCGTGTGCATAGGAGGTCAGCTAGAGCACCACAAAGCTCTACCTTCACCGGCCACGAAAAACAGAGCACTGTGAGTGCTCTGCTCGCGGACGAGGGGTATATATAGGCAACTAATTGATCCCGATTTGAGACTTGAACCGGGACTAAAGGGCAGCCTTTGGTCCCGGTTCGCCCCACCAACCGGGACCAATGGTGGTGGGCCAGGAGCGAGGCCCATTGGTCCCGGTTCGTCCCACCAACCGGGACCAAAAGGTCCAGACGAACCGGGACCAATGGCCCAAATGGCCCGGCCGACCCCCGGGGCTCACAAACCGGGTCCAATGCCCCAATTGGTCCCGGTTCTGGATTGAACCAGGACTAATGGGCTGGCCGGGCCTGGACCATTGCCCTGTTTTCTACTAGTGTTTTCTCATCAGATAAGACCCAGGAGACTTGGACCCTCCGTCAAGAATGCCACGAGGTGGTCACGAGGGTGGAGGGCGCGCCCGTCTACCTTGTGGGCCCCACGGAGCTCCACCGACGTACTTCTTCCTCCTATATATACCTACATACCCCCAAACGATCAGATACGGAGCCAAAAACCTAATTCCACCGGCCAACTTTCTCAGATCCACGAGATCCCATCTTGGGGCCTGTTCCGGAGCTCTGCCGGAAGGGAAATCCACCACGGAGGGCTTCTACATCAACACCATAGCCTCTCCGATGAAGTGTGAGTAGTTTACTTCAAACCTTTGGGTCCATAGATAGTAGCTAGATGGCTTCTTCTCTCTTTTTGGATCTCAATACAATGTTCTCCCCCTCTCTCGTGGAGATCTATTCGATGTAATCTTCTTTTTGCGGTGTGTTTGTTGAGACCGATGAATTGTGGGTTTATGATCAAGATTATCTATGAACAATATTTGAATCTTCTCTGAATTCTTTTATGTATGATTGGTTATCTTTGCAAGTCTCTTCGAATTGTCAGTTTAGTTTGGCCAGCTAGATTGGTTTTTCTTGCAATGGGAGAAGTGCATAGCTTTGGGTTCAATCTTGCGGTATCCTTTCCCAGTGACAGAAGGGGCAACAATGCACATATTGTATTGTTGCCATCGAGGATAACAAGATGGGGTTTTTACCATATTGCATGAATCTATCCCTCTACATCATGTCATCTTGCTTAAGGCGTTACTCTGTTCTCTTGAACTTAATACTCTAGATGCATGTTGGATAGCGGTCGATGAGTGGAGTAATAGTAGTAGATGCAGGCAGGAGTCGGTCTACTTGTCTCGGACGTGATGCCTATATACATGATCATACCTTGATATTCTCATAACTATGCTCAATTCTGTCAATTGCTCAACAGTAATTTGTTCACCCACCGTAGAATACTTATGCTCTTGAGAGAAGCCACTAGTGAAACCTATGGCCCCCGGGTCTATTCTCATCATATCAATCTTCCATCACTTTATTATTGCTTTGCTTTTACTTTACCTTTTTTATTTTTACTTTGCATCTTTATATCAAAAATACCAAAAATATTATCTATCAGATCTCACTCCCGTAAGTGACCGTGAAGGGATTGAAAACCCCTAATCGTGTTGGTTGCGTTGAGCTATTGTTTTTGTGTAGGTACGAGGGACTTGCGCGTGGCCTCCTACTGGATTGATACCTTGGTTCTCAAAAACTGAGGGAAATACTTACGCTATTCTGTTGCATTATCCTTGCCTCTTCGGGGAAATCCAACACAAGCTCAAGAGGTAGTAGGACGTCGTCGTCCTCTGGCTGCCTGCCGGCCAGCCGGTCGGCAACAATGGCTGCCATCTCCTTGTGGTCCATCGTCCGCCCGTCCCGAAGAGCACTGGAGCGCGAGGAAGCCATGGTGGGCAGTAGTGCTGTGGACAGGAGAAAGGGAATGGATGCGGATGACTGCGGCTACGGCCGGCGCAGCAGTTTATATAGCAATGGTGGACGGGCGGAGGGACGGACGTGTGGCGCCGGAGTAGCCGCCTCGGCAACTGCGTTCATTAATGTGGGCGGCAGATGGATGGACGGACGACACTTTTGTCGTTTGAAGGCGGAGCAATTGCCTGAACCGGGAAGCGGGCCGGGTGGCGCTAACTGTTTCGGGCGGGAAGCGCGCGCGGGCGAGGAGATCTTATATTTACTAATTGGAGGCACCATTCAAGCCTTCTCATTAATCCACATCATTGAAATTAATTGCACCGTTGGATTAAATAATTAACGCCAGAGATGAAAAAGAAAACTTACGTAACACATGGTCCAAAAAAGGACTCCTGCCACGTTTTGGTGAAGCAAAACAAAGACTGCATCCAACATTGCCGAAAAAAATGATAGCATTCTTCCATAAAAAATCTTACATTTACTAATTGGAGGCACCATTAAAGCCTTCTCATTAATCCACATCATTGAAATTAATTGCACCGTTGGATTAAATAATTAACGCCAGAGATTAAAAAGAAACTTATGTAACACATGGTCCAAAAAAGGACTCCTGCCACGTTTTGGTGAAGCAAAACAAAGACTGCATCCAACGTTGCCTAAAAAAATGATACCATTCTTCCATAAAAAAAATCTAGCAATGAAAATAAAAGAAATTAGGAGAGCAGATATGTTTGATTACCCTTCAAACTCCAATCTTCTCCCGTGAAGTAAAACATAGAATGCATCCGTCGTATCCTCCAAAAAAAAGACGTTCACATTGGTAAGTGATTTTTTTCCAACAGGAGATATGCTAACCGTAAGATGTGACTTAAGAATGGCGTGATAAATTAAAAAAAGAGCAAGTCTCTAATTAGTGCTTTAGCATGTCTGCACGCTAGAATAAGGGAGTCCATATACATACGATTTGTCATTCCGTGAAAAAAAATGCTACAAGTCGTGCGTGATTTTAGGCCAACAGGATAAGTACGCATGTTGGAGAGTCCATCTATGGTACAAGTCATAAGACATGCATGATTTAATTCTGGCGTGATATGTTTCTTTTAAGAAAAAAAAAGTCCGACGTGGTAGAACAAACAGATGTGTCCATGTATAAATACATGTGTACAAAAATAATACGAGGGCCCATGCAAACAAATAAGGGCTGCATGTACGGCCATTGAATCCCTGCAAAAAAAATGTACGTCCATTGAAACGTGGTTGCAAACAAAAAAATATATAAGGGTGTCCCTCAGTAATGGGAAACAATATTTATTCATCAACCAGATATTGCATCCTTGGAACTTTTATATGCATATGGAAACAAAGAATGGACACATAGAAAGTTGTAGAGATTTGATCGGATAAGAGGGCACTACAATAAAAATAAGGAAATTAATTTTTAAATTCATATTCGACGGGAGATTCTTTCAATCTTCTCAGTTTCCATGCCAGTCACGATTGATGATGCTCTAAAGGGGGTGCGCCGATGGTTCGTCGATGCAGACCATCTCAATCTCTGTCAGCTTCCATCCCACTTGTTTATCGATCCAGTGGCCGTAGTCTCAGGGTGCAATGATGGCGGGTGCTTTTCCAATGGGTAGAAGTTTCCTCCACACCGATGCATTGCCAGAGTCATGCCCAACATTTGGTTTGTCGGGCGTGAGGTCCGTCTTCGTCCTCATTATGGCCCTAAGAAACATCAGCATAGATGGCTGCATACTTCCAAAAAAGACTACATTTCTCTTAGCCTAGGGAGAATACAAGATTCGAAACAACTAGATTGGTTAGTCTTCTCTATACTCAGGACGCACATTTCTCTTATCGTGGATCTACGATGAGTTTGATACTTTGTTTGCCATGTAAGTAAAAAAAATCTGTGTGATGACCATAAAATCTTCTTTGCAATAAAACGGGGAAACTGTTTGTCGGGGAGGTCTGATCGTGTCCCACGAACACCTACGGGACCTAGGTCCCTTGTGGTTCGGAGGGGAGCGGAGATTGCACAAAGAGCGGATCGAGGCGATGCACACGAGCAGATTTACCCAGATTCGGAGCTCTCCGGAGAGATAATACTCCTACTGCTGCTTTGTGGATTATCTTGTGTTCTTGCTAGGGAGCAATGGGAGCTACAAAACCTAGCCTGAGTGTGGTCTCGTATGAGTAGAATGAACTAAGCCGGAGCTGAACCGAACCCTTTCTACGTTGCACTTGGGCCTCCTTTTATAGGCACAAAGGGGTCACCACATGTGGCAAGTAGACAAGGGTAAAATAGTAAAAACATAGGTTGGTACACCGCTCTGTACAGTGTACAGTAATCTATACCTAACTCTGACGGCAAGGGACAAGAGTCATCAATGCCCGTCTCAGTCGCCCGAACAGTGTAACAGGGACCGTCAAGTGCGCCTCCGTTTGCCACGATGGTAGCTTGTCAGCGCCGCTTATCGCTGCTCCCCGCTGGCTGCACAGCCCGTCGACACGCGTGCTTGGGAGAGCCCCGTGGTGACACGTTGGCAGGTGAGCTGGAGCGGAGATGAAGAGAGGTCACTTGCCGCGGCGAGTACTTTGCCGCGGCAAGGTTCTTGTCGCGCTCGGGAGCTTATCGCTCACCAAGCCTTCCCGGCAAGCTCCTCTTGCCGGGGCCTTGTTTCCTTCGCGCCCTGAGTGGCCTTCCCGGCAAGCTTCTCTTGCCGGGGTCTTGATTACTTTGTTCTTGAATGGCTTCAAAGGAACCGCTGAGGATCTTGGCGGTCATCAGGCAAGCCCTACCGTGGGGCGCTGCAACTCTCCGTGCACGAGTTCGGGATACTAGGGTACCCCTACTCTAGTACAACGACAAGAGCCCCCGGGCCTGGGCCACACACGGCGCCAAGCTCTGTTGGGCCAGGCCCAAAACAGTGCACGGGCACGCGTGGTCTTGATTACGCCGTTATTTGCCTTGGACCCACCACGTCTCCCATGAACGGCACGCACCAGACGTGGCGTCGTGGGGGAGATCGTGGGGCTTTCTTTAATGGGAAAAATCGGAACGCCCGTCCCCTCTCCCCTTTATAAGCGGGGGAACAGGGGCAGGACAACCACTTGCCCTTGCTGTCACATCAGAAACCCCCGTCGCTTTCCCCTTTCTTCTCGAGCCCAAAGAGAGCGACGCTCCGCCCCCTCCATTGCCACCGGTGCCACCAACGCCGTCGGCTTCCTCCACCACCACTCCCTATGGCTCCGAAGGCCGACAAGGGAAAAGGCGTGAAATCGGCCGAGGCGCAGCGGCTCGCGGCGCTGCGGAAGGAGCGGGCTCTCTTCGATCCCCTGCTCAACAGGAAGGAGCTGCGGGAGCTGTACTATCTCTTCTGGTCGACGGCGACCCGGGCGCATCCGCGCACGAGGGTCATCTCCGCCGCCACATCTGCTAAGGTCTCCATCGGGTACCCCTTCTTCGCGATTTTCTTACAGTGCGGTCTCACGCGCCTTTTCTGAATTCTTCTGCGATGTCATGAACACATATGGCCTCCGCCTCCTTGACTTCACCCCAACGCCATCCTCACCATGGCCGTTTCGCACATCTCTGCGAGAACTTTGTCGGGTCCACCCAAACGTCGCACTCTTCCGCCACTACTTCTCACCCGCGTAGAGAGAGGAGAGCCGCTTGCCGGAGGAATTGCATGGACCTCTAGGATCGGCAAGAAGGAAGCGTACCTTGACGGAGAGTTGCGCAGCAAGTGGGAGGAGTGGAGGGCTGACTGGTGCTGGATCTTAGAGGAGGAGCCACAGCCTTTTACCGCCTTGCGCAAAACCCCCATAGTTCGCGGCAACGATTGGAGCAACTTGGCGCCGGAGGACGACAAGCTGAAGATTGCCACGACTAGGATTTTGCGTCTCCGGCAAGCAGGGCTTACCGTAGGAGCAGTTGGCGCGGACTTCCTTTGCCGCCGCATTGCGCCCTTACAGGAGAGAGGGAGGCCTGCTTGGGAATTCCAGAACGCGGCGGATATCATGAGGCTGCGCCCAGGTCTGAATTGGAATTTCACTACCTTGGAGCTTGACGGCATGCTGCGGGAGCTGTTCAAGCATGAAGCGGATAACCCTGGATGGTGCATGTTGCCGAGGGGAGTTGTGCCCTTGTGCAACAACTCGTCGCTTGATAGCATCCGCGCGATAATGCCGTTGTGCGATTCCCATGGAATCGTTCCAACTTGGCAGGAGCCCGCCGATGACATAGTGCAGCAGTTCTTCGACAACTTGGTTGAAGTGCCGATCCGCGCCGACGAGCAGAGGCGGCTCACTCACGACACCACCGATCAGGAGATGGCGCGCATCGCCACGAGGTTGGAGGAGGCTGCAGAGGCTGCTGCCGCCGACGCGTTTGGGTTCACTGTCGAGGAGGCAGAGAGGGCCGAGGCGGCAAGCCTTGCCGACCGAGAAGAGTTCGTCGGTGAGGAGGAGCAGACCGAGCTCGACAACGAACCAAGCGATCCTGCCGGGGGCGCCTCTCCTCCGCCGTCAAGTAGCTTGCCGCAGGAGGAGCCCGCTGCCCCGCCAAGGAGACGCCTCCGGAAGACTGGAGAAGTGGCGGGGGGGCACACGGTCCAACAGCCGCCTCGCCGCCCGACGCGCTCCACCGCGGCAAGCACTGTTGCCGCGGGAGCGCCTCATTCCGCCACGGCGACGGGCGCGGGGTCTTCTGGAGTCGCGGCCCCTGTACCCGCCAAGCGTCCGAGGGAATCTTCTCCCCCAATCCGTCGCGCCGGGGCAGAGTTCGATCTCTCCGCCCTCAGCTCCGAGGAAGAAGAGGAAGAGTAAGATCTTGTCGCTGCTACTTGTAATCTTCCGATTTATTGCTTTATCTTACATCTGACTGGCTTCACTCTGAACCTTCTTCTTCAGGACGTTAGCTCAGAGGGCGCCGAAGAGGGCCAAGACGCCGGTGGTTGTCGTCTCAGATGACTCCCCTGTGGCGACAGGGGGGACGTCTGGAACTCCCTTGCCGGACCCGGCAACCCTTCAACAGAGCAGCCCCCAGCACAGCCCCCAGCGTAAGTGTATGGTGTACTCCTCAAGTTTGGGTGCGCTTGGGTGCTTCTCCGTTACTGATATCTGGTTTGTTGAATTGTGTAGGAGCAGAGCAGCCTCATCAGGAAGCACCGGAGGTCACTCCCGAAGTTCTACTTGCTTCAACTACGCCCGCCAAGGGAAAACTCTCCGCCAAGGGAGCGCCTCCGCAAGGGAGGCCTCTCCGACAAGGGGAGCTTCCCGACAAGGACCAGCGCCGACAACCCTCCATTAGTGGAGACCGCGGCAACAGATCCCGTTCAGGTGATTTTCTTGTTTGATAATTTCCCTTGGGTTCTTTCTTCTTCTGTTCTTCTCTTTCGAACATCTGCCTGATTTGTGCTTTCTTCTTCTGACCATCAGATCCATCAGCCGGAGATCCGATGGAGACTGAGGCCGCCGGCGAGGAAGACGCTCGCGGCGACAATGTCGATGCCGCCAACATGGAGGAGGAGGCTGGCCGACGGGGCCCCGGGCGAGGAGGCCGCCGAGGTTGGCGCAGAGGCGGGAGGAATCAGCGATCGTCTTGGACGGCCTTGAGGCCGCAGGAGCGCCAGCGCTGCACCGACCGCTGATCCTCCCGCCACCGACGCCAGACTCGACCAAGAGCCCCAGCCCGGGCGCCTACACCAAGGCCGGCGAGGTGTCTTTATCAAGCTCCCCGCATCAAGCTCAGGCACCGGTCGAGGGGGAGACTTTCGACGCGGAACTGCTTGCCTCCGCCGGGCTGTCGGTGGTTGATGCCCTAAGCAGCAGCGGCGGTGAGCCCGAGGAGGAGCAGCTGCTAAGGAAGTTGCTGTCGCTCTACCGCGCCTTACAAGCCAAACTGGAGTCCAGGGAGGCGCTTGTCGCGAGGGCGGGAGCTGACTTGGAGAAACGCGTGGAAGAGCTCCGGCGCGCCAACAAAGAAACTCTCCGGGATATAGCGCAGGCGCGGGAGCAGCTTGCTGAGGAACGCACGACCTTCATCTTGGAGAAGGGCGAGGTTGAAGAGCAGCAGAGGCTTGCCGGCGAGAAGCTCTCCGCGCGAGAAGGTGAGATGGCGCAGCGGAAGATCAACCTGGACAGCTATGAGGAAGATCTCACCGCGTGCGAGCAAACGATTGGCGGGCCACTTCAGGAGGCAAAAGATGCCGCTGCGGCTGCCGAGGCCGCCAAGAGGGAATTGGAGACGAGGGTGGCTCAGCTGGAGTCCACCCTCCAGAAGAGTGCCGAGGAGGTCGCCGGGTTGAAGCGCGAGCGTGAGAAAGACGCATACACCCTCGGCGAGCTGCAGGGTCGTTTCTTTGAAAAGATCAAGGAGATCGATGCCGCCAAGGACGTCAAGGTGGATTTGGAGCTGAAGCTGACCACCCTGACGGAGACGTTGAATGGCGCCAAGGATCGGGAAAAGGGCCTGCTGGAAAAGATCAAGGCCACCGAGGAGTTAATGTCGAATGCTGTGACCGCCCAGAATAATCTTCGAGACAACATAATGCACTGGACAGAAGGTCTTGTGGGCAGCGCCGCCGGCATCTATAATGAGCTGATGGAGTTGGGGATGACAGATCTTGGATACTCCACTGACGAGAACCTCCAACCCAGCGTCAAGCTCATCCTATTCTTCAAAGGCGTGTTGGCGGGTATCCAGTGGCTTCGGGAAGAGGTTCCAAAGCAACTGACGGAGGAATCACGCCAAGTCTGCGCCGAGGCTCTCCAGAAGGTGTTGATGAAGGTGGCCTTCCGCAACCCAGGCGTCGACTTCACCAAAGCCCTCAAGTCCCTGCCTCCATCCGTCGATGTTGAAGCGCTCAAGGCCCTTGTCGCACCCATTGTGGACAGGGTGAGCGGAGTTAAGAGGCTCGAGGGCGACCGCGTGGAGTAGGCCGCCAAGTCTATCTTTCTCTTGTCGCTGTAGATCATGTTTTGGAAAAAAAGTCTATTAGATCTGCGACAAGTTATTATGTAATATACACTATCTTAGGCAATCGAATGCAATGTTATTTCCTTTACTCGATTTCTTCCTTTGTATGTTTATACCCTACGCTTTCAGGGGAACTTGTCAGTGCAAACACCTTTGCCGCGAGCGCCGAGTGCGGAACTTCAGCAGCCTGCTGGCGATGCCGCCTCCGACAAGCAACCTTGTCGCAACTAGTTGCAGCACACTTAAGTTGTTGAGCGGACTCGAAACAAAGTAAGCGAAGCTACCGCGAAGTCGGTTCCTCCGCCGCATGGTTTTCCATACAAAGTACTATCGTTCGAGGAAGATAACTTAAAAATTTAAAACTGGTCGTTTAAAATTAGCAACTTAACTTTTATGTTGTCCATTTCCCGGCAAGGCGACAGTTCCTCGAGCGACGCTTGGCGGCCCACACCATTATCTTCTCCTTCCCCCCCGGCTAACTTGTGGGTGGATGAACCTTCTTCTTGTTTGAGAAGAAAGAAGAGAAAATAAAGTTATGGAGCCTAATGGCTCGTCATCGCTTACCGGGTGTGGATGCTGCACAAAATGTTAGTAAACACATGCATATATGATCATGAGAGCATGTATTGACAAAATGTGCGCAAAACATAGGCTTTACTGATGCACGGGGTCTGCGCCCGGCTTTGTACAAAGGATTACATGCAACAACGGCAAGACTTGTACAAAAGGGTGGTTGCCGGAACGGGTTCCGGCAACCGCGCCTCATGGGTAAAACTTGCGAAGATGATCTATATTCCAGGAATTGCTCACCAGAAGGCCATCTTCGGTCTCAAGGCGGACAGCGCCGGGCCTAGTGACTCGTTTCACCCGATAAGGGCCTTCCCACTTTGGCGTCAACTTGTTGGAATTCTTGGCGGATTGAATGCACCGAAGAACAAGGTCGCCTTCCTCGAAGCTTCAGGCATTAACTTTGCGGCTATGGTAGCGACGCAAAGCTTGCTGGTAACGAGAAGTTCGTACAGCAGCCTGAAGACGATCTTCCTCGAGGAGCAGCGCGTCATCTTGTCGCAGCTGCTCTTGCTCAAGCTCATCATAAGCGAGCACTCGAGGAGACCCGTACACGAGTTCCGTGGGGAGAACTGCCTCTGCTCCGTAGACTAGAGCGAAAGGTGTCGCGGCTGGCTCGATTTGGCGTCGTCCTGATCGACCAAAGAACCACCGGCAGCTCCTCAATCCAGTTTCTTCCGCACTTGTGCAACCTGTCGAAAGTTCTGGTCTTGAGTCCTCGCAGCACTTCAGCGTTCGCCCTCTCTGCTTGACCGTTGCTTCTCGGATGAGCAACAGAAGCAAAGCAGACCTTGGAGATCTTGGGCGTACTGCATGAAGGTGCGGCTCGTGAACTGTGTGCCGTTGTCGGTGATGATTCTGTTAGGAATCCCAAAGCGGCAAACAATTGACTGAAAGAACTTAACGGCTGACTGTGCTGTCACCTTCCTCACTGGTTCCACTTCCGGCCACTTTGTGAACTTGTCGATTGCGACGTACAAGTATTCAAAGCCCCCGACAGCTCGGGGGAAGGGGCCGAGGATGTCGAGCCCCTAGACCGAAAAGGGTCAGGATAAAGGGATCGTCTGGAGAGCTTGAGCGGGTTGGTGTATCTGTTTGGAATGGAACTGGCACACTTCACACTTTGTTACTTGTGCAGTTGCATCCTGGAGGGCTTCTGGCCAGAAGAAACCTTGCCGGAAAGCTTTGCCGGCAAGTGCTCTTGCGCCAATGTGGTGACCACATATGCCTCCATGTATCTCTGCCAACAGCTTCTGTCCATCTTCCCGGCAAATGCACTTCAATTTCACACCGTTGAGTCTTCTTCTGTACAGGATGTTGTCAACAAACTGGTACATACTTGACTGCCGGGCTACTTTTTCCGCTTCTTCTTGCTCTTCGGGAAGTTCTCCTGTCTGAAGGAAATGGAAGATTTGCTGTGCCTATGCTGGAGCTTGTGGCTCGACAACAAGGACTAAAGGCTCTTCTATCACTGCAGGAACATCAGCTTCTACGGCAAGGACCTGTGGGTCCGCCGGAGCTTGATGATCCCCGGCAAGCTTGCCGGAGCGAAACTTGTCGGGAGCGTTTGCTTCAACGATACACACTGCATGGTTTGCCGGAGCAGACTGCTCCTCAGTGATATTTGTGTTGATTTTAGGGACCTTCTTGGCAGCGGCTTCAGGGAGCTCTGCTGGAAAGTAGTCGCCGGAAATCAGTTTTCTCTTCTTGCTCTGTCCTGTTGATGTTGTTACGGTTGGCTGAGTCAGCTTGAGCACAAAAATTCCTGGTTCCACAGGTAACTTAAGTGCGGCACATTTAGAGAGGCCATCAGCTATATCATTCTGGGCTCTTGGAACGTGTTCCATTTGCAGGCCTTCAAAGTGCTCTTCTAGCTTTCTCACTTCATCGACGTAGGCTTCCATCAACGGACTTTGATAATCTTTATTTATTTGGCGGACGACAAGTTGCGAGTCCCCCCTGACAATGAGTTTCTCGATCCCAAGGTCTACCGCAATCCTGAGACCGGCAAGCAAACCTTCATACTCTCCAGTATTGTTTGTTGCTTGTTCCTTGGGAAAGTGCATCTGGACTATGTACTTGAGGTGCTCTCCGGTGGGTGCGATAAGCAGACGCTGCACCGGGCGCCTTTGCAGCGAGAAGGCACCATCAAGTACATCAGCCACTCTTTATTTGCCTCCTTGGCGGGGATGCTTGTCTCTGGAATCTCTTCATCTTGCGTCGACGTCCATTCTGCTATGAATTCCGCCAATGCTCTGCTCTGGATAGTTGAAGTGCTTTCAAACTTGAGACCAAAGCTTGACAGTTCCAGTGCCCACTCGACGATTCTGCCTGTTGCTTCTGGATTTTGTAATATCCTTTTCAACGGAAAGCGAGTGACAACTGTTATATCATGTGCTTGGAAGTAATGGCGCAGCTTTCTCGAGGCCATGAGGAGGACGAAAAGCAACTTCTGCACACCAGAGTACCTTGACCTAGCCCCCTGCAGAAGGGAACTGACAAAGTAGACTGGGCGCTGCACCATCTTCTTCTGTATCTTGTCGCAACCCTGCGCTGATCTGCCCTTGTCGGGACCAGAGCTTGATGGCGAAGCCCCATGCTTGTCGCTGGATGCGCCTGCCTCGGTTGCCGGCTCATCATCTGTCTCCCTCTCTACTACTAACGCAGCACTAACCACTTGATTGGTTGCCGCTATATACAGTAGCAACTTCTCTTGTGGCCTAGGTGCGACAAATATTGGAGCGGAGGATAGGTACCTCTTTAAATCCTGCAGCGCAGCCTCCGCTTCGGGAGTCCATTTCATTGGACCTGCCTTTTTCAAAATTTTGAAAAATGGCAGGGCGCGCTCAGCAGACTTAGAGATAAACCTGCTGAGAGCAGCCACGCAACCGGCAAGCCTTCTGACGTCCTTGACGCGCTTTGGTGCTTCAATCTGCTCAATAGCTTTGATCTTGTCGGGATTGGCTTCGATTCCCCATTGAGATACAAAGAACCCGAGAAGCTTGCCAGAAGGGACTCCAAACACGCACTTCTCGGGTTTGAGCTTGAGGTTGATCTTGCATAGATTTGCAAATGTCTCATCCAAATCCTGAATCAGAGTTGCTTTGTCCTTGCTTTTGACCACTATATCATCCATGTAGGCTTCTACATTTCTGTGTATCTGTGGCTCAAAGGCGTCATGGACTACTCTTGCAAAAGTTGAACCGGCATTCTTTAAACCGAAAGGCATCCGTATGAAGCAGTACGTGCCACATGGTGTAATGAATGCGGTTTTCTCTTCATCCTCTTCCGCCATGAAGATCTGATGATATCCTGAATATGCATCAAGAAATGAAAGCAGATCACATCCAGCCGTGGAGTCAACAATCTGGTCGATACGCGGCAAGGGAAATGGGTCTTTGGGACAAGCTTTATTAACATCAGCAAAGTCAATGCAAAGTCTCCATTTCCCATTAGCCTTGCGTACAACTACCGGATTGGCCAACCACGTGGGATGAAGTACTCCCCTGACATGTCCTGCCGCTTCCAACTTCTTGATTTCTTCTGCTATGAACTCTTGGCGCTCCACTGCCTGTTTCCTAACTTTTTGCTTGACGGGCCGCGCGTGAGGACAGACAGCTAGGTGATGCTCAATGACTTTCCTGGGAACACTGGGGATGTCAGATGGTTGCCATGCAAACACATCGACATTCGCCCGCAGGAAAGCAACGAGCTCGCCTTCCTATTTAGGGTCAAGCGCGGCACAGATGGTGAAGGTACCACCAGTGCTGTCCTCCTTGGCGGGCACCTTCTTGGTCTTCGGCAGAGCCGCCATCGTCTTCTTGCACTTGCCGGTGGAGCTTGATGGTGAGTCCTCGACGGTAGCGCAGCACTCCGAAGAGGTGCGCTTGCCGGAGTGGGCAACAGAGCTCTTGCCGGACTTGGTGGTCTTCTTCTTCCCCCCGGGAGCTTCTGCGGCAAGTGGTTTGCTAACTTTTGCAGCAGCTGCATCCCGGTAAATCTTGTCGGCGCAGAAAAGCGCGTCCTTCTTGTCGCCATGGACAGAAATGACGCTTATCGGGCCGGGCATCTTGAGTAAGTTGTAGGCATGATGAGAGGCGGCCATGAACTTGGCGAGTGCTTTGGGCGGCCAAGTATGCCATTGTAGGGCAATGGGAAATCGGCGGCGTCAAACGTGACCCTCTCGATTCTGAAGTTGAGCTCGCTGCGAATGTTACCGACAACGTGATCTTCCCTTTGGGCTTGCTCCTTCTTGGGTTGATTCCTTGGAAAGTACCAGTTTCTTGAGCTCATTGTCGAGGATTTGAAGCTTTTGGAGCACTGCAGAGGAGATCAAATTCAGGCCGGCCCCGCCGTCAACCAGCATCT
This sequence comes from Aegilops bicornis, assembly GCA_021605145.1. NCBI lineage: Eukaryota > Viridiplantae > Streptophyta > Magnoliopsida > Poales > Poaceae > Aegilops > Aegilops bicornis. The sequence goes on along the minus strand of CM038674.1, from coordinate 35,055,078 downwards.
TTGTGACTTTGAGGTTGCGGATGGTTGGTGAGACCAACATAGGCAAGCACCCGACTGCAGTGATGCGATCAGGGTGATCTTCAATGTCAAAGATGATGGGCGTGCTGGACCACTTCAGAGGTTTGCGTGACTCTATGGATGGTTCTGCTGCATTGACCTCATGCATCCATTGCTTGAGTTGGCGGTGCGAGGTATGCAGAGAAGCACCACCGTCAACGCAAAGGACCTCTGTTGCCTTTTGAAACTCTTGCTCGTCTGCTTCATCGTCTTCCATGTCTTCGTCGTCTTCATCTTCGTCTTCATCCTTGTCGCCGCCACGGGGAGGTCTGTCTCCTTGCCGCTGCTTGGCTTTGCCGCGGCGCCCTCCCCGACCGGGTCTCTTCTTACTTGCTGCACCTGCATCTTCTTGGGCCTTCTCCTTGTCTCGCCGCTCGTATTCAGCCCTCTGTAGCTCAACAAGCTGCTCGACTTTCTTGCAGCTCTGGAGATCGTGGCCCTTGGTGCGGTGGATTTTACAGTACTGCTTGTTGGAGCTGTCAGGCTTGTCGGCGGCCGCCACAGCTTGACGGTCAGCGTCAACGGCAACCTCCTTGCCGGAGCCACCAGCCTTGGCTTTGTTGGCGGCACCATCCTTGCCGGACTGCTCGACAACTAGTACTTCTTGGTTTTTCTTCCTCCTGTTGTTTCGCCGCCGGCTCTTTCTTGTCGGGGCGATCTCCTCCTTGTCGGACTCTGCTCCCACATTCTCTCTGAGTCTTCTTCCTTCTTCAGCGCGTGCACACTTGTCGGCCAGGCGTAGAGCTGGACGTCTTTCACTTTGCACATCGCCATCTCCTCCCTCATCCTGCGGTTTCGCACATTCTGATGGAATGCACTGATCACTACAGCAGGGTGGACGTCTGGGATGTTGTAGTGTACTCGACTGAATCTCTGTATGAACTTGCGCAGAGACTCCCCCTCCTTCTGGGCAAGCAGTTGGAGATAAATCTCCTGGCCATGAGGCTTGTGGCCGCCTGTGAAGGCGCCAACAAACTGGTGCGAGAAATCTGCCCAAGAAGAAATAGAGCCATCAGGCAAGTGCATGAGTCAAGATCTGACGTTTGGCTTGAGCACCAGGGGAAAGTAGTTGGCGAGGATCTTGTCGTCTCGTCCCCCCGCAGCTTGCACCGCGATGGTGTAGATGCTGAGGAACTCCGATGGGTGTGTCCGCCATCATACTTCTCCGGCTTTTGTCTGGTTTGAAGTTTTTCTTGTCGGGCCACTGGACTTGCCGCAGCTCACGAGTGAACGCAGGGCAACCTACCGCGTACGGCAAGTCGCCTGGTTCCCCTGGCGCATGCATATCGACAGTGGGCCCGGCGCGCTGGTCGCGCTTCTCTTCGGCGCTCGATACGGGTTCGAGCGTCTTCTTCTTGCCGTTCTCGGAGAACTTGGCGCTGGTCGCTGCGAGCTCGCGGATCCGACGACGCTGTGGAGTCGCTGTCGAGGTGGATCCGGCGAGTCGGCGATCTTGGCCTTCGGGAAGGGGAGTGCACGGTGGCTGCACCCCCGCAAGTCTCGTCGCCATCAGCTCGCACCTTGTCGCCTTGCCACGGCTGCGAGGCACTCGGTTGCCGCCAGACGTTGCCGTTGGCAAAGCCGATGAGACTCTGAATTGTGGCCCTCCATTCGTCGACCTTATCGGCCATTGGAGGGTAATATAGAAGTAACTGAGCTCTAGCCAAGGCTTCCGCTGGTGTGGTTGGCGGCAACGGCGTACGGAGCGAAGAACGGGATGTGCTCGGACTCCTAACCAAGTTAGGAGGAGCAGCATCCCGCCTAAGCGATCAGACTCGCTTCGTACCAAAGCATCTTTGGGGTGCATGCGGGTCTCGAGGGCCTCGGGATCCTCCAGCTTGGCCTTGATCCAACGAGCGTATGGTGCTGCGAGCATCATGACGCTGTCGGTCCCGCGCCTCCTGCGAAGGATGCGGTGCAGACTCGGACGCCGAAGCCTGTGCTGCCTTGTCCTTGGACCTGGCGGCATTGTGGGCTCTTTCGACGACGCCGGTTCCTCCGCCAGCGTTTCCCCCACCACCTGACAGCTCCGGTGGTGGTGGGTTCGACACGGACGTCTCTGCTGCTGCCGAAGACTTCTTCTTCGGCGCCATGTTGACGAAGATGTTGATGAAGTTGCTCGTGTGACCGCCGGATCGGGTTCACACAGCCTCGACGCCCCCTACCTGGCGCGCCAAAGATGTCGGGGAGGTCTGATCGTGTCCCACGAACACCTACGGGACCTGGGTCCCTTGTGGTTCGGAGGGGAGCGGAGATTGCACAAAGAGCGGATCGAGGCGATGCACATGAGCAGATTTACCCAGCTTCGGAGCTCTCCGGAGAGATAATACTCCTACTGCTGCTTTGTGGATTATCTTGTGTTCTTGCTAGGGAGCAATGGGAGCTACAAAACCTAGCCTGAGTGTGGTCTCGTATGAGTAGAATGAACTAAGCCGGAGCTGAACCGAACCCTTTCTACGTTGCACTTGGGCCTCCTTTTATAGGCACAAAGGGGTCACCACATGTGGCAAGTAGACAAGGGTAAAATGGTAAAAACATAGGTTGGTACACCGCTGCATGCAGTGTACAGTAATCTATACCTAACTCGGCGGCAAGGGACAAGAGTCATCAATGCTCGTCTCGGTCGCTCGAACAAAGGTAACAGGGACCGTCAAGTCGCCTCCGTTTGCCACGATGGTAGCCTGTCAGCCGCTTATCGCTGCTCCCCGTGGCTGCACAGCCCGTCGACACGCTGCTTGGGAGAGCCCGTGGTGACACGTTGGCGGGTGAGCTGGAGCGGAGATGAAGAGAGGTCACTTGCCGCGGCGAGTACTTTGCCGCGGCAAGGTTCTTGTCGCGCTCGGGAGCTTATCGCTCAGCAAGCCTTCCCGGCAAGCTCCTCTTGCTGGGGCCTTGTTTCCTTCGCGCCCTGAGTGGCCTTCCCGGCAAGCTCCTCTTGCCGGGGTCTTGATTACTTTGTTCTTGAATGGCTTCAAAGGAACCGCTGAGGATCTTGGCGGTCATCAGGCCAGCCCTGCCGTGGGGCGCTGCAACTGTCCGTGCACGAGTTCGGGATACTAGGGTACCCCTACTCTAGTACACCGACACTGTTCATGTAAAAAGCAAAAAGGAAACACATCTCCTCCTCAAAGTAAAAGGAAAAACATCTCCCTCAAATCTTATACATGACTGCTGACTCCTTTCCTTCGATTCTCCACTCGTATCGATGCCCCCCAGCAGTTTTTCTCAGTGAAGGATATCCCCTTGACCATCCAGTGCCCTCTCCCACCAGCATGGCCATCAGCAAACCACAAACATCCAAAAGTCAGGTGTCGCACGGGATGACAAGCGACGACTGAACTTACATGTATGTGTTATAATAATAATCTACATCAACATATTCATATTATTATTGTTTGACAGTTTTGAATTTTCACAACATTGTTACATTAAATATTCAAATTGCTAGACCGTGCAAGTCACGGGTTGACGACTAGTGACTTTAATAGGAGAGGATGACAATGGGGACCCACCAGGTCCATAGCCTCACGTACGCAAGTGCCTCCTTATTATATATATATATATATATATATTATATATATATATATATATATATATATATATATATATATAACTATAATTTATTTTGCTTCCTCCTGGTTTCCTGACATCACGGTCCCACACCATTGTCAACCTATGTAGTAGTCAATAAATGAGAGAATTGCACAAGAAGCGGCCGACAGCTGGGACCAAGCAGCTCGAGCAGTATTTGTGTTTTTGAGGTGTGAGCACTGCAGAGTTTTTTCATGTTTAGCCGAGATATTATTTTTTCTCCTCTGAACAACAACGAAAACATTGTTGCAGGTATTAACTGGGCAGGCTGTGGCCCGTCTAGCCCAGGACAGATATCCAGCCCAGATATTAATTTTTTTTCAAGCTGAAAATGGCTAGCCCAGCTATAATTTTTTCGGAATACCCAGTCAAGGTCAAGTTTTTATTCTCCGCCCCGCTGGGCTGCAAATCTTTCCTAGGGGGAATGCATTAGGCTTAACAAGAAAATGGGCTTTAAGAAATAATAAATGGGATTAAATTATAAAAACTGGGCATTAACTATAAAAAATGCACCAAACACGTGATTACTTTATAAAATATTATTTTTGGATATTGAAAATTTTAATTTCATTATTTGTTGCGAGCGCAATGTTTAGTTGGATTTTTTTTACGTAATATAAATTTATATTGAAATTGTATTTAATTTGACTAGAAATTTCGCGATAAAAATATTTCGGATCCCATCAAAATGTGGGAAATTTTATTGAATTCTATTTTGAACGGTTGGTTGAAATGGGATGTACTTTTAAGAAACTGTAAATGGGCTGTAGTAAATTCCATTGGAATTCAAAAATGGGCTACACATTCTTACAAATCTCAAATGGGCTATAAGTTCTCAGCCACACACTTCTGGCCTTACTAAGTTGACGCTTCCCCTAAAAAAATAGAGTTGACGTGTATGCAAGGCTTTGTCAACTTTTAGTCAACACACGGTTCTAGCATCAGTGGCCGTTAGATGTCCATCCAACGGATGCCGTGCTTCTTCTTGAATCTCGGATATTCTAGGTTCACCCACCCAAAAAATGATTCCTCCCTGTCGGTGTCAAAACCGGCGGATCTCGGGTAGGGGGTCCCGAACTGTGCGTCTAGGCGGATGGTAACAGGAGACAAGGGACACGATGTTTTTACCCAGGTTCGGGCCCTCTCGATGGAGGTAAATCCCTATTCCTGCTTGATTAATATCGATGATATGGGTAGTACAAGAGTGGATCTCCCACGAGATCAGAGAGGCTAAAATCTAGAAGCTAGCCTATGGTATGATTGTTGTTCGTCCGGACTAAAACCCTCCGGTTTATATAGACACCGGGTAGGGTTAGGGTTACACAGAGTCGGTTACAATGGTAGGAGATCTACATATCCGTATCGCCAAGCTTGCCTTCCACGCCAAGGAAAGTCCTATCTGGACACGGGATGAAGTCTTCAATCTTGTATCTTCATAGTCCAAGAGTCCGGCCAACGGTGATAGTTCGGCTATCCGGACACCCCCTAATCCAGGACTCCCTCAGTAGCCCCTGAACCAGGCTTCAATGACGACGAGTCCGGCGCGCATATTGTCTTCGGCATTACAAGGCGGGTTCCTCCTCCGAATACTTCATAGAAGATTTTGAACACAAGGACAGTGCCCGGCTCTGCAAAACAAGTTCCACATACCACCGTAGAGAGAATAACCTTTGCACAGATCTGCTGACGTATTCCGCGGCATGACATCACACCACGGCCAGGCCTTTATACAAATCGTTTTTACTGTTCCACCTCAGCGCGTTTAGCGAGGCGGTTTCCTTGGCACGTCTTATCAAAGCGGAGATCGTGCCCCCTTATTCTGGGGTCCTCATCAATACGGACATGGATAACCCAACCGCACCATTGATTACGGCGCTTGGGAGATAAGCGAGTTTTACCAGGCTGGCGGGGGACGAATAGCTTCGTCCGTCCATATAAGGGGATAAGGATCCACCTTTTCACCTACGCCTTCTTCCTCCTTTGCTCATCCATTTCACAAGACTCGAGCTCCAGCGACCAAGTCCGCACATCCCTCCTCAACCTCCTCCAGTCATGTCCGGAGCGGGAGGCAAGTGGATGGTCTCCTCCGTCACGGAGGGACAAGTAAAAAAGTTGCGGAAGGCCGGATACTTGTCCAGCGACGCCAGCACCGGCTCCTCGACGAGGGCAGCTCATTCCCACCCCCAGGCCCCATGAGAGGGTGGTGTTCCTCACCCACTTCCTCCATGGACTAGGTTTTCCACATCACCCATTTGTCCGGGGCTCATGTTCTACTACGGCCTGGACTTCCACGATCTAGCCCCAATTTCATCCTCAACATCTCGGCGTTCATCGTCAGGTATGCGAGGCCTTCCTCTGCATCCAGCCCCACTTGACTTATGGCTGAAGACCTTCAATGTCAAGCCGAAGGTAGTGGGCGGCCGCCAAGCGGAGTCTTGGAGGTGCCATGGTTGGCAAGATGGCCAAAGTCCTATGGCTCGAGGGCTCCTTTGTGGAGACCATAAAGGGGTGGCAATCGGGGTGGTTCTACATCACCGAGACGCACGACTCTCAATGGGCGGCGGCCCCCGAATTCCGATCTGGCTTCCCCACACGGCTCACATCATGGAAAGAGACGGGCCTGACGTGGGGTAATTCGGAAGAGCTATCCGGACTCCAAACCTGCGTCCGAAACCTGGTGGACAAGAATCTCAGGCTTGTCAATGTAGTCCAGGTTATGCTCATCCGCCGGATCCTCCCATGCCAACAACGGGCCTTCAAATTGTTGGAGTTCGATCCGGCACAGCAACAAACTCTGAAGAGGCTCTTCGACACTACGTACGAAGATGCCTGGAAGGTGCTGTTCAAGGGCGCCGAGGCTCCCACATCCGCTACCGAAGATCGCGGATTCAGCTCGCAGCGCCAAGCTACCGAGATAACCTATTTGACCCTTGACGGGACTCTTGTTTTTCATAGTTTGACTCTATGTGGGATCTAAAACTCCCTAATCTTTGACAGGACTGGTTGAAGACGTCCGGACAGATTAACTGTCTGGCCCCCTTGCCAGAAGAACCAGCGGACGCCCGATTGATGGGGCTGCTGGCTCCGGCACCTCACGTGGTGCCGGAGAAGATGGCCAAGAAGAAGGCCACGGGAACTCGAAGGAGCTCCCGGTGCCAGGTGCTGTCGGACTCATCGTCCGACGACTCCGAGGCGAAATCCTCCCCTGAGGACGAGGAGGAGGAAAAAGCCTCTCCCCAGCCGGGGAGAGAAGAAAAGGAAGGCCGCCTGACCGGGAGGCCGGAGGGTCCAAGAAAGGAAGGACCCTTCCACGGACTTCTCCACCAACGCCGACAACGACGAGGAGGAGGGCCAACAAGGGCCAAGCCTGGCGAGATCGTAAGTGTCCGGACTCGGAATAGCTCATGACCTTTTATTTGTCGCACAGTGTCTTCTAACGCCGAATATAACCACCTGTAGCCCGCCCAGGCAGGCTTGCCGCTTCGCCGAAAGCGGTTCTCGGATTCGTCGGATGTGAATAGCACTTCACTTCCGACCGCCTCCTCTCCTCGTGACGCGGACAACACCACGGTGGAGTCCCAAAAGGGGCGCGGCTAGGAGGAGGTGGTCCTGGAGGCGCCGCAAGGCGACCTCCCGGACTCTGGGCGCAAAGGGGGCGAGACCACTGAGGGCTCTAAGTCCGGCCCTATGCCGGACTCTGTACCGGAACCTTCAGTGGTTCCGAAGTCCGGCAAACGGCCCCTTCGTAAGAAGGGCGAGACTGTGACATCGGTGACTTCCGTCCATCCGGAGGCACCGGATAGCTTGCTGGAGGCGCTCAACGGCGCCTCCATCGACGAGGAGCACCGCACTGTTTTGAGTGTGGTGATCCAGAAAGTTCAGTCCACCAAGAGCGGGCTGACTGAAGCATGTGCCAACCTTCTAACAGGCTTTGAGGTAAGTTTAGAATATGTAAAAAATATTCTAAAAAGATATAGTTCGGTAGCCCCTGATGCTTAGTTCGGTGTTCGGAAAGAAAAGCCGGACTGAGGATCTAAAAAGATATACGCAGGAGTCTAACATAAGTATGTCAATATGGGAATGCAGGCTGCGCTGGTGACCTTTGCCGCACTGACTGCGGAGGTCAATGCATTGAAGCAGAGCCTCGAGCGGTCCGAGAACGAGCTCGGCCTTGCCAAGAAGCAGCTCGAGGACAAGGAAGGTAAGTAATACCTTATTAAAGAAATACCTTATTGAAAGGATTTGCTTGCAAAAATGACAGGACTAACGTGGGTATTGTAGGGGCCACGAACGAGGTGGCGACCCTGAAGGAAGCGGTGTCCATGGCCGAAAGCAAAGCGGCCGCGGAGTGCACCGAGCGAGAGAAGCAGGAGGCAAGGGTGGCGAAGGTGCGGCAAGCGTGACTCGAAGACTCGAGAGTCCGAGCTCGCCTCGGCTCTTGAGAGTGCCAAAGCTGCTAAGGCCGAAGCCCAAAAAGCCCTCCAGGAAATTGAATCGTTAAAGAAGATAGCGGCGGGTAAGGCATTCTTTATGCAAAGCAAGCATGTGAAAGTGAATTACCTATTACTTACCCGAATCCGGAGCTCTCTAGGAGCATTCGCAGATCTGCCCCGTAGTGTGTCTGATGCTGCCGCGTTCTTCCGCGCCAAGTAGGGGAGCTCGACGGAAAAGGTGTTCTGGTCTCAGTATGCTGAGGCTGGACATCCGGTGCCCCTGAGCGAGCAGCTGAAGCAGCTGGTCGAGCTCCACAAGGTCGCCGAACAGGCCATGAAGGGCCTCATAATTCGGCTATGGCCATTGGAAGCCATGCCTGGGAGCTACTTCGGGCTAGTGCGGCGGCTGGTGGACGCCTGTCCATGGATTGAAGTCATCAAGCGCTCCGTCTGCATTGAAGGTGCCCGTCAGGCCCTTGCCCGTGCTAAAGTGCACTAGGGCAAGCTGGATGCTGAGAAGCTTGTGACGGACGGGCCACCGAAGGGCAAGGAGCATCGCAAGCCCGAAATGTACTATGAGGGCGTCATGAAGGGTGCCCGCCTTATAGCGGGTGAATGCTCCAGAGATGTAATTTTTTAATAGACTCGCATTTGTTATCCTGTACGCTGAAAACTTGTTCATATGCGCTAAGCAACGCTTGTGAATTTAAAATATTACCTTCTGTGTGGCCGTTTATCAAATTTGAGAGATGGCAAGTCGTTGGCTTCAGCCCCATGCCACGAGTGCTGGGGTGTTCGGGATAAACTTGAGCGCTCTTGTTCCCATTCTTGGGTCCTTCGAGGGAGGCGCTCAACGCAACGAACAAGGCAACCAGACTTATAGTGCTTGAACACTCTCACTTAGCCATAGAATTCTATAATTTTAAATTTCGGCGAAGGCCCTAGTATTCGGAAGACCGAGGTCGGGGCGCTATCCACGCCTTTGGCCGGACATTGCCGACTCCTCGCTCTAAGCGGCATAAGTCTTTAGGGACCCGAAAAAACCTCTCGAACAGCGACCGGCTCTCGCCGTATCATGACGGTCAGTTTTAGCTTTCTCCACTGAGGTGCTCAACCCAGCTCAACCGGGCACAATCGCAGTGGTTCTCCCAGCGCTACCTTAGCCGATATAACGGAACGTAAGGTACCAAAACATGGGAGCCGGGAAAACCGAACTATTGACCCAAGACATGATTCGGAGCCGATGCATATAATGCTATAAGTTCAGGGTGCTGCACTTGTGAAAGTGTTCAGACTTATCACACCATATTTTTGGGGTACTTAAGTCCCTGGTGTATTGGCCGTACCAAAGTGTACGGGTGCAACATGTCATAAATGAACATATATATAGATAAAGAAAGGAGTGCAATAATAGGTAAAAGCTATGTATTGTTTATTCAAAAAGGTACTGCAATGAAAGCAGAACGATACAAATAGTGAGATAAGCAAGGGATGGGACTATTTAACATGTCCCCCTCCATGGGTAAGCTGCGGGATGGTATGTAAAACAGGTATAATGCTTGTAGTAGAGACCACCTGGACACTTGACGTAGCTTTCTGCTTCCCTGGCTGTTGCATCGTGAGTTCGGCAATTCTAGTGCCGGACAGGGCTTCTGGAAAACGGAGTCCTGAAAGTAAGAGAAAAGAAGAAAGAAAAAGAATGACACAATCGGGAGCCCCTGGTGCGGTTGAGCCGCATTCTGGGCGTGCCGTGGTCGTGCCCCTCCCCTTATGCCCATGGTATCTCTCGAGCGTAGTTATGTACGCGTAGTACTGGCTTCGCAATTTTGCGAGGGTTGGGGTTGGGGCCTGATTGCTACGCGTGCTCGGATCGTGCCAGGCGGTCTTGTTGTAGATTACTCCAGGCACGCTTGACGGTGCCCGAGCGTTTAGTAGCCGGACTCGAGAATTGCTGTGAGAGGCTGCTTTGCACCTCCGCCGCGAGGGCCGCCGTATGCTCCTCCGTTCGGAGAGAGCGTTTGGTGTTTCCGTTGACCGTGATTACTCCTCGAGGGCCTGGCATCTTGAGCTTGAGGTATGTGTAGTGCGGCACCGCATTGAACTTTGCAAATGAGGTTCGTTCAAGAAGTGCGTGATAGCCACTGCGGAACGGGACTATGTCGAAGATTAACTCCTCGCTTCGGAAGTTATCCGGGGATCCGAAGACCACTTCGAGTGTAACTGAGACTGTACAATTGGCCTCTACACCTGCTATGACGCCTTTAAAGGTCGTCTTTGTGGGTTTAATCCTTGAGGGGTCTATGCCCATTTTGCGCACTATATCCTGATAGAGCAGGTTCAGGCTGCTACCGCCGTTCATCAGGACTCTAGTGAGGTGAAATCCGTCAATGATTGGGTCAAGAACCAATGCGGCGAATCCGCCGTGGCGGATGCTAGTGGGGTCGTCCCTTCGATCAAAGGTGATCGGGCAGGAGGACCATGGGTTGAACTTTGGGGCGACTGGCTCCATCGCATATACGTCCTTAGCGCACGCTTTCGCTCCCTTTTGGGTATGTGGGTTGCGTATATCATGTTCACCGTCCGCACTTGTGGGGGGAAACCCTTTTGTCCTCTATTGTTCGGCGGCCGGGGCTCCTCCTCGTAATCGGTATGCATCCCCTTGTCATTGAGTTTGGCATTTAACTTGCCTGCCTGTTTGAAGACCCAACAATCCCTGTTGGTGTGCTGGTTTTTCGGGGATGCCATGTATTTGGCACGAGCGATCGAGTATTCGGTCCAGATTGGACAGGCCCTGAGTATTTCTTTTGAACGGCTTCTTCCGCTGACCAGCTTTAGAGCCTCTGAATCCGGCATTGATCGTCAGATCTTCAAAGATTATCGCCGTTAATGCGGCGCTTTGTGCTTGTTGCGCCACGACCTGCCATTGTTGTCCTTGGTATCCGAACTACCGTGGTTTTTGGTCAAGTTTTTGCTACGAGCTAGCCAGCTGTCCTCTCCCACGCAAAAGCGGGTCATGAGCGTTGTGAGGGCTGCCATGGATTTCGGCTTTTCCTGTCCTAGGTGCCGGGCAAGCCACTCGTCACGGATGTTATGTTTGAAGGCTGCAAGGGCCTCTGCATCCGGACAGTCAACAATTTGATTTTTCTTGGTTAGGAACCGTGTCCAGAATTGTCTGGCCGATTCTTCTGGCTGCTGAATTATGTGGCTGAGGTCATCGGCGTCTGGTGGTCGCACATATGTGCCCTGGAAGTTATCAAGGAATGCGGCTTCCAGGTCCTCCCAACAACCAATTGATTATGCTGGCAAGCTGTTAAGCCAATGCCGAGCTGGTCCTTTAAGCTTGAGTGGGAGGTATTTGATGGCGTGTAGATCATCACCGCGGGCCATGTGGATATGGAGGAGGTAGTCCTTGATCCAAACCGCAGGATCTGTTGTGCCATCATATGATTCGATGTTTACGGGTTTGAAACCCTCGGGGATTTGATGATCCATCACTTCGTCTGTGAAGCATAGTGGGTGTGCGTCGCCTCTGTATTGAGCTATATCACGACACAGCTCAAATGAGCTTTGTCTACTGTGTTCGGCCCACCCGGAATTGCTGTATCCAGCGTGACGGTTATCGTCGCGTGTCATGGGGCGCCCATGCGATCCGTAGATCGATCTTGTTTGCCTTGCCTTGTCCTCCAATATGTCTCGCAGGTCTGGCACGTTTCCCCGTGCCTTGGTACTTTTCGAGCAACGCTAGGCTGCGGCTTGAATAGAGGGTCTAGAGGCCTCTCTGTCGCGGCCACGGGGTGGCCGGTCGGCCGTATCATACGCTAGTGATGTAGGTTTGGGTGCTGCTTCCTCTAATTGGGGTAGCAGCCTGCGTTTTGGGTATCTCTTCGAGGGGCGTTAGAGTTCGTACTCTTCGGCTCCAAGGACTTCAGTCCATCTGTCAGCTAGCAAGTCTTGGTCAGCTCTAAGCTGCTGCTGCTTTTTCTTGAGGCTGCTTGCCGTGGCAATAAACCTGCGTTTGAAACGCTCCTGTTCGGCGGGGTCCTCAGGCACGACAAATTCGTCGTCGTTGAGGCTTGCCTCATCTTCGGAGGGAGGCATATAATTATCGTCCTCCACCTCCCTGTCTGCCGCTCTATCATGAGGGCTGGCTTCTCCCTCCTCCTGCTGAATCCTCGGAGGGGTTGTCTTCGGTTGTCCCGGTGATATTATCTCCCGTGCCGGAATCACCGTTTTTGCTGTGGCGGGATTTAGAGCGGCGCCGCTGACGCCGGCGCTTGGGCTGTTTCTTGGAGGGTGTCGGTGTCAAAACCGGCGGATCTCGGGTAGGGGGTCCCAAACTATGCGTCTAGGCGGATGGTAACAGGAGACGAGGGACACAATGTTTTACCCAGGTTCGGGCCCTCTTGATGGAGGTAAAACCCTACGTCCTGCTTGATTAATATTGATGATGTGTGTTACAAGAGTGGATCTACCACGAGATCAAAGAGGCTAAACCCTAGAAGCTAGCCTATGGTATCATTGTTGTTCGTCCTATGGACTACAGCCGTCCGGTTTATATAGACACCGGAGAGGGCTAGGGTTACACAAAGTCGGTTACAAAGGCAGGAGATCTACATATCCGTATCGCCAAGCTTGCCTTCCACACCAAGGAAAGTCCCATCCGGACACGGGACGAAGTCTTCAATCTTGTATCTTCATAGTCTTGGAGTTCGGCCGATGATGATAGTTCGGCTATCCGGACACCCCCTAGTCCTGAACTCCTCAAGAGCCCCTGAACCAGGCTTCAATGACGACGAGTCCGACGCGCATGTTGTTTTCGGCATTGCAAGGCGGGTTCTTCCTCCAAATAATTTATAGAAGATTGTGAACACCAGGATAGTGTCCGACTCTGCAAAAATAAATTCCACATACCACCGTAGAGAGAATAATATTACACAAGATCAATCTGCTGACGTATTCTGTGGCGTGACGTCGCACCACTACCAAGCCTTTACTCAAATTGTTTTTATTGTTTCACCTCAGCGCGTTTAGCGAAGCGGTTTCCTTGGCACGTCTTGTTGAAGCGAAGATCGTGTTCCCCTTATTCCGGGATTCCCATCAATACAGACGTGGGTAACCCAACCGCGCCATTGATTGTGATGCTTGGGAGATAAGCGACTTTTACCAGGCCTGTGGGGACACATGTTTTTGTCCGCCCATATAAGGGGATAAAGATCCAACCCTTTTACCTGCGCCTTCTTCCTCCTTGGCTTATCCATCTCCGTGAACTCGAGCTCCAGCGCCCAAGTCCGCACTTCTCACCTCAACCTTCTCCAACTATGTCCGGAGCGGGAGGCAAGTGGATGGCCTCCTCCGTCACGGAGGGGCAGATCCAAAAGCTGCGCGACGCCGGATATTTGTCCAGCAACATCGCGCATCGGCTCCCTGACGAGGGAGAGCTCGTCCCCAACCCCAGGCCCCATGAGAGGGTAGTATTTCTTCCCCATTTCCTCCGCGGACTGGGCTTCCCGCTTCATCCCTTTGTCCGGGGGCTCATGTTCTACTACGGCCTGGATTTCCACGATCTGGCCCCGAATTTCATCCTCCACATCTCGGCGTTTATCGTCGCGTGTGCGAGGCCTTCCATCGCATCCAGCCCCACTTCGACTTGTGGCTCAAGACCTTCAAAGTGTCAAGCCAAAGGTTGTGAAGGGCAGCTGCCGGAGTGCGGAGGCGCCATGGTGGGCAGGATGTCCCACGTTACGTGGCTGGAGGGCACTTTCGTGGAAACCATCAAGGGGTGGGAATCGGGGTGGTTCTACATCACCGAGCCGCGTGACCCAGCTGCCCCGAATTCAGATCTGGCATCCCTAGCTACACGGCTCACCTCCTGGAAAGAGAGTGGCCGGATTTGGGGGGATTCGGAGGAGCTGACCGGACTCCAAGCCTATATCCAGAAGCTGGTGGACAAGAAGCTCAAGCTTGTCAACGTAGTCCAGGTCATGCTCATCCGCCTGATTCTCCCGTGCCAACGACGGGGCTTCAACATGTGGGAGTTTGATCCGGCGCAGCACCAGACCTGAAGGGCTCTTCGACACTACGCACGAAGATGTCCGGAAGGTGCTGTTCAAGGCGCTGAAGCTCCCGCATCCGCTACCAAGATCACGGATTCCGCCGCAGCGTCCAGTTGACGAGGTAAGTGATTTCACCACTTGTTTTCCATAGTTTGGCTCTATGCGGGATCTAAACTCCCTTTACCTTTGACAGGAATGGCTGGCGAAGGCCGAACGGATTATCTGTCCAGCCCCATTGCCAGAGGACCCAGCGGACGCCCGCCTAACGGGTCTGCTGGCTCCGGCACCCCACGTCGTGCCGGAGAAGAAGGCCAAGAAGACGGCCACGAGGACTCAGAAGAGTTCCCGTTTTCAGGTGCTATCGGATGATGAATCCGAGGCCGACTCCTCCCACCAAGGTGAGGAGGAGAAGAAGAAAGCCTCTCCTCCAGCGGGGGGAGGGAAGAAAAGAAAGGCCTCCCCAACAAGGGAGGCCGAAGGGTCCAAGAAGGGAAAAACTCTTCCCCCGGACTGCTCCGCCAATGCCAGTGACGACGACAAGGACTGGCCTCCAAGGGCCAAGCCCCTGGCGAGATCGTAATTATCCGGACTCCCGAATAACTTCAAGGTTTTTTCTTTTCGCCACATAATGTCTTTCTAATGCCGCATACAACCCTGCAGTCCGCCCAAGGATGATCTTCCCGTTTCGTCGAGTGGGTCCTTGGGTGCGTCGGATATGGATTCCCTTCCGACTGCCTCCACCCCCCGTGCATGGACGACACCGATGTGGGATCCCGTAAAAGGACCCACCAGGAGGAGGAGGCCCCGGAGGTGTCACAGACACCCTCCCGGACGGGCACGGACTCAGCCCCGGAGGCCACGGTGGCTCGAGTCCGTGGCGACCCCTTCGTAAGAAGGGCAAGACCGCGACGCCCGGCTGCCTCCGCCCAACCGGAGGTGCCGGATAATTTGCTAGAGGCGCTCAACGGCGCCTCCATCGAAGAGGAACACTGCACTATTATGAGTGCGGTGATTCAGATGGTTCAGCTCGCCAAGAGCGGGCTGACCGAAGCCTGCAGTAGCCTTCTAACAGGCTTTGAGGTAAGAATTTCAATATATGTAAAATGGTACCACATAGACAGTAGCCCCTGATGCTCGGTTCGGTGTTCGGAAAGAAAAGCCGGACTGAGGATCTTTAGAAAGATAAACGCAGGAGTCATAAAAATATGTCAATATGGGATTGCAGGCTGTGCTGCTGACCTCCGCCCGCATGCATCATGGAGGTCAATACTTTGAAGGAAAACCTCGAGCGGTCCGAGAACGAGCTCGGCCATGCCAAGAAGCAGCTCGAGGAAAAAGAAGGTGAGTAATACCTTATGAAAATTGTACATTACATAAAAGGATTTGGTTGCAAGAAAAATGACAAGGATAACATGGGTATTGTAGGGGCCACTAACGAGGTGGCGACCCTGAAGGAGGCGGTGGCCGCGGCCGAACGCACGCGGCTGGAGCGCACCGAGCGAGAGAAGCAGGAGGCGCGGGTGGCGGAGGTACAGCAAGAGCTCCAGGATCTCATGAAAAAAACATGAGAGCTTGGAGCATGACTCGAATACTCGAGAGTCTGAGCTTGCAACGGCTCTTGAGAGTGCCAAAGCCGCTAAGTCGAAGCCTACAAGGCCCTCCAGAGATTGAGGCGGTGAAGAAAATAGCAGCGGGTAAGGCATTTTTCATGCAAAGTAAGCATGTGAGTGTTAATTACCTGTTGCTTACCCGAATTCGGAGCTCTTCAGGAGCGTTCGCAGATCTTCCTCGCAGCGTGTACGATGCTGCCGCATTCTACCGGGCCGAGGAGGGGAGCTCAACGGAGAAGGTCTTCTGGTCTCAAAGTGATGTCGAGGCCGGACATCAGTGCTTTTAGCGACCAGCTGAAGCAGCTGGTCGAGCTCCACAAGGTGGCCGAACAGGCCATGAAGGGCCTCATAGTTCGGCTGTGGCCTAAGGAGGCCATGCCTGGGAGCTACTTCGGCCTGGTGCGGCGGCTGATGGATGCGTGCCCGTGGGTAGAAGTCATCAAGCATTCCGCTTGTATTGAGGGTGCCTGCCGGGCCCTTGCCCGCGCAAGAAGGTGCACTGGGGCAAGATGGATGCCTGTAAGCTCGTGGACGGACCCGCCACCGGAGGGCAAGGAGCATCGCACGCCCGAGATGTATTATAAGAGTGTCTTTGAAGGGTGCCCGCACTATTGCGGTGAGTGCTCCAAAGATGTAATATTTGAGTAGACTCGCATTTTGTTATCCTGTCGCTGAAAACTTAGTTCATATGCGCTAAGCAACGCTTGTTAATTTAAAATATTACCTTCCGCGGCTGTTTATCAAATCTGAGAGAGGGCAAGTCGTCGGCTTCAGCCCCCATGCCACGAGTCTTTGGGGTGTTCGGGATAAACTTGAGCGCTCTTGTTCCCATTTTGGGTCCATCTAGGAGGCGCTCAACACAGCGAACAAGGCAACCAGACTTATAATGCTTGAACACTCTCACTTAGCCATAGAATTCTATAATTTTAAATTTCGGCGAAGCCCCTAGTCTTCAGAAGGCCGAATTTGGGGCGCTATCCACGCCTTGGCCGGACAGTATCCGGCTCCTCGCTCTAAGCGGCATAAGTCTTTAATGACTCGCAAAAAACCTGTCGAACAGCGACCGGCTCTCGCCTCATCATGATGGTTAGTTTTAGTTTTCTCCACTGAGGCGTTAACCCAGCTCAACTGGGGCGGAATCGCAGTGATTCTCCCAGTGCTACCTTAGCCGATATAACGGAATGTAAGGTACCAAAACATGGGAGCCGGGAAAACCCAACTGTTGACCCAAGACATGATTCGGAGCCGATGCATATAGTGCTATATGTTCGGGGTGCCGCACTTGTGAAAGTGTTCGGACTCATCATACCATAATGCGGGGAACATAAGCCCCTGGTGTATATTAGCAGTACCAAAGTGTACGGATGCAACATGCCGTGAATGAACATATGTATGAAAAAGAAATGCAATTATAAGCAAAAAGGTGCTGCATTGTTTTATTCAATAAGTGTTGCTACGAATGCAGAACGATACAAATAGTGCGATAAGCAAGGTATGGGACTGTTAAACATGTCCCCTCCAGGGGTAGGCTGCAGATTGGTGTATAAAAATGCTCGTAATGGAGACCACCTGTATATTCGTTGTAGCCTTTATCCTTCCCTGGCTGTTGCATCGTGAGTTCGGCAGGTCTGCTGCCGGACAGGGCCTCTGAAAAACGGAGTCCTGTGGGTAAAAAGTAAAAGGTAAAAAGAAAAGAAAAAGGAACGACACACTTGAGAGCCCCTGGTGTGGTTGAGCCGCAGTCTGGGTTTATCGTGGTCGTGCCCCTCTCCCCATGCCCATGGTATCTTCGTGAGCGTAATGGTGTACGCCAAGGACCTGCTTTGACGCTTCGCAGAGCTGGGGTTGGG
Source organism: Aegilops bicornis (assembly GCA_021605145.1). Taxonomy (NCBI): domain Eukaryota; kingdom Viridiplantae; phylum Streptophyta; class Magnoliopsida; order Poales; family Poaceae; genus Aegilops; species Aegilops bicornis. The sequence continues at coordinate 35,037,484 of CM038674.1, read as the reverse complement.
GCCGCATCGCTACGCTGGCGTGCTCGGGCGTGCCAGGTGGTCTTGTTGTAAGTTACTCCGGCGCTCTTAGCTGTGTCCGGCCGCTTAACGGCCGGACTCGAGAATTGCCTTAAGAGGTTGTATTGCACTTCCGCCATGAGAGCCGCCAGATGTTCCTCCGTGCGGAGAGAACGTTCAGTGTTTCCATTGACCGTGATGACTCCTCGAGGGCCTGGCATCTTGAGCTTGAGGTATGCGTAGTGCGGCACCGCGTTGAACTTTGCAAACGCGGTACGTCCGAGCAAGGCATGATAGCCGCTGCGGAACGGGACTATGTCAAAGATTAACTCCTCGCCCGGAAGTTATCCGGGATCCGAAGACCACTTCGGTGTAATTGAGCCTGTACAATTGGCTTCTACACCTGGTATGACGCCTTTAAAGGTCGTTTTGGTAGGTTTAATCCTTGAGGGGTCTACGCCCATTTTGCGCACCGTATCCTGGTAAAGCAGGTTCAGGCTGTTGCCGGCGTCCATCAGGACTCTGGTTAGGTGAAACCCATCGACGATTGGGTCAAAGATCAGTGCGGCGAATCTGCCGTGGCGGATGCTGGTGGGGTGGTCCCTTCGGTCAAAAGTGATCGGGCAGGAGGACCATGGATTGAACTTCGGGGCAACTGGCTCCATCGCGTAGACATCCCTGAGTGCACGCTTCCGCTCCCTTTTGGGTATGTACGTTGCGTATATCATGTTCACCGTCCGCACCTGTGGGGGGAAACCCTTCTGTCCTCTATTGTTCGGCTGTTGGGTCTCGTCCTCGTCATCGCTATTGTCACAGCCCTAGAATTGTTTGACATTAGTTGCATTAAGGCATTCATGTCATCATGTTTAATTTTCATGAAATTTGAAATGGGGATGACCGAGCCCTAGCACTAAAACAATGCAAATAGGTTCAACTTCAAATATTTTCAGTGACCCAAATGGCCTTCAAAAATGTTCACCATTTTTGGAAAAATGCTGGAAACAGTAACCAGAGATATTGCACATTTTTCCATGACATTCGGATCTTTGAATTAAATCAATAAGTATTTGAATTTGGACATTTAAATTTATAAAATATTTTAAATGTCCAAATACTCCTAAACTGAAATGTTCCATGTTAGATATATTCTATACATTGAGCATGCACAGTTTGGTGATTTTTAAAAGTGCCTGGATATTTTTAATAAAGCCGCAGAGTTTTCAGAATAATAGAAAACAGAAATAAGCAGAGAGAGAGAGAAGCCCAGCTTACCTGGCGCTCACCTCTCAGCCCACCGGCCCAGCTGGTGGCCCAGCCCACCACCGCCTCCTACCCCTGCCTTCCTCCTCCGCCAGAGGATGAGCGCGTGGCCGCCAGACGGCCACCGACGGCCACCTCCCTGCTTGCCGCTTCCCTCCCACGCTCTGGACATCTCTCCCACGCCACGCGCCTCCCGACCCCCTCACTCTCTGGTCCTCTCCCCTCGCCTCCCTCTCGCCTCTCCACCATGGCCGAGACGCCGCTTAGCTCGCTGCCGCCATAGCCGTAGCCGCAGCCATCCCCGAGCCTCTCCGACATGCCCCGAGCTCCGCCTAGTCCCTCCCCCTCCTCACCGAGCCTCCCGACGCCGGACGCCCTGCATCACCCTCTGCCCCGCCATCTTCGCCGCCTCTGCCCGGAGATCGTCGGCGTCGATCCGCCTCGTCCAAGCCATCCCCGAGGCCACCGACCCACCCTACGGAATCACTGTGAGCCCTTGCGCCTCTCGCCGCTTTCCCCGTCGATGCGTTCTCCCCCTAACCGCGATACCCACCTTGGCCGACGCTCGCCGCCGCACAGCCATGTCGCCACCGCGTCCAACGTTGCTGCCACACGTGTTGGAGCGCGTCATCGTGCTCACCGCGACTCGAGTCCGGAGAGCCTCGATGAGTTTCCCAGCGCTGTAGGCCTGCGCCGCCGAACTCGTAGCTCCGGCCACCGCCACGGACTCGCTTCGGCGAACTCCGGCCACCCCGCACCTCCCGCTAGTCTCCTTAGATGCTTGCGAGCCCGCGTCACGTAGGGCCCTCCGCTCTCTTTTGGTCACCGGAGGCGAAACGCCCTCCGCTGCCTCTCGCTCACGCCGGCGACGAGCCGGTCAACTCCGGTGAGTTTGACCTGGGGTCTGCTTTGACCGGTGAGGTTTGACCCCTCCCTTTCACTGACATGCGGGCCCCGGTCCCTGTTATTTAGCTAAGTGTTAAAGTTAACTTAAGTTAATTCCATAATCACTGACGTGTGGATCCAGGGACTAATTAGCCTAGATTAACGTTTAGTTAGTACTAATTAACCTCATTAGGTATCGAGACATCGACCCGTGGGTCCCGCAGTCGGTTTAACCTGGCCGCTGCTGACTCGATGATGTCACATCGACGTCAGTGGACGATAATATCCTTTTTCCGGATTTAATTTAATTCAGGAAATTTCAGAAAATACCCCAAACTTCAAATATTCATAACTTTTAATCAGAACTCCAAATTAAATAAATTATATATGAAAAATGATCAGAAAAATATGAAGAATCTGTTTATGCCATGATCATGCATGTTTGAACAAGTTAACCTCACTGAATAGGATGAATCATGATTAGGGAAAATTATGAAATAACATTTGGAGTTGGAATTTGTTCTTGTTTGAGTTCCACTTCAATTAACTTGACTAGATATTGCATTAGGTGAATTCAGTACCTTAACATGACATGTCATTCATATGAATGTGCATTGCATTGATTGTGTTTTCTCTTGTTTGCCGGTAATTGTCCCCTCTCAGTAGACGACGTACCGACGATGAATTCGATGACACCGATGAAGAACTATATTATCTTCGGAAGTGCCAGGCAAGCAAAACCCCCTTGTTCATTCAGATACAATCCAACCCTCTCGCTCCTGCTCTCTTTTATTGCATTAGGACAACATCGATTCAACTGTTACTTGCTGCGGTAGTTGAACCCCTTGATCCTCTGCATGACCTGTCATTCCACAGTAATTAGATGAAACCCACTAGCATGAGTAGGAGTTGTTTGAGCCATGTTGTGCCTACTCATTCATGCTTGTTTGTCATGCCTCATCGCTTAGAGTTGAGTCAGGTCTAATTCATCGAGTGAATCGTGAGGTGTGAGAACATGTCCCATCGTGTGTGAGTTAAGTGTTGTGAACACGATTTGGTAAAGGTAGCGGTGAGAGGCCATGTAGGAGTACATGGTGGGTTGTCTCATTGAAACCGTCCTCGTGAACTGAAGTTCGTGTTTGTGATCCATGAAACAGTTACTACCACGCATTCGATCCTTAATTGACCCTCTCGGCTTCTTAACCACCCTTGTCCTCATCCGAGTTGCAAGTAGTTTCGTGTTTGTAGCATCTTTGGGGCGGACGCACGCTGACCTTGGGGTGGGTTGTGTTATGTAGGCACCATGGCCCGGTGTACCGATTCGCCTGCTTGGTGTCTCGGGAACCCTGCACACATCGTTCGGGGCTGTATGGGAAACCTTGGCGGACTCCTGCGGATGGAACCCGAATAGGCGATAAACCTGGACTAGGGACTTGAGTGTTTAGGTAGGCCGTGGCCGACACCCACGTTGGGCTTCCGCTTGAAGGTTGCCGAGTACATGTCGTGTAAACGGCGGTAAGTGGTGAGAGCGTGTGTGAAGAAGTACACCCCGCAGGTTTAATATGATCTATTCGAATAGCCGTGTCCACGGAGAAGGACTTCTGGGTTGCCTATATCAGTTCATAGACAAGTGAAAGTGGATACTCTAAAATGCGCAAGATAAGCGTGAGTGCTATGGATGGCGTTCTCGTAGGAAGACGGGATCGGGTCCATAGTGGTGTATTGATATGGTGAATATGTGGACTCGTGTGCGCCACCTCAAAAGAGTTATTTGCAGTCGTAGTTCAGGATAGCCACCGAGCCAAAGCTGGCTTGCTGCAGTCAAACTCCACCAACCCCTTTTGATAATGATGCATATGTAGTTAGTTCTGATGTAAGTCTTGCTGAGTACAATTGTACTCACGTTTGCTTATTTTATGTTTTGCAGAGACGTCGGTCGCTTAGTAGTTCCAATGGACTTGACGTTTAGCTTGTTACCTCAGCTACGATCTTGTGCCCTCGGCAGATCTCGGTAGATAGTCGTGCTTCTCAGCCCTTTTCATTTATAGTTATGCGTACTCGACATGTTTAGCTTCCGCTTGTGCTTTGACTTGTATGCTCGAGTGTTGGGTCATGAGACCCATGTTTATAATATCTCGCCCTCGGAGCCTAATGAGTAATATTTGATTCAGAGAGTTATGTTGTGATGCCATGTTGTATCTACGCATATTGAGCATAATGTGTGTATGTTTGAAATGCTTGGTATGTGTGGGATCCGACAAACTAGTTGTTTATCCTTGGCAGCCTCTCATATGGGGAAATGTAGTCTCGTGATTCGGCGATAGTAGTCCGCTACAGCCCGGTTCACGGAGTCCTGCTAGCCCAAAGACTACTGCTTGGACACTTGATCGGCGGCATGTGTTTCACTTCGTTCCTTATGTCCGTTCTTCGGGAAATGTCACGCGGTGTTGTTCGAGTCCTGCCTAGCTCTGCTACAGCCCGGGATACCGGAGTCCTGTTAGCCCTACAGCCCGAATTTATACGTTGATGACCGACATGCTCGATGTGATTCATGTATGCCTGTCCCCATAGGTTAGCGCCGCTTTGGGTTCACGACTAGCCATGTCGGCCCGGGTTCTTTGTCATATGGATGCTAGCGACACTATCATATCGTGAGCCAAAAGGCATAACGGTCCGGGGCCATGGTAAGGCGACAGTGGGAATACCGTCGTGAGGCCGCAAAGTGATATGATGTGTTACATGCTAGATCGGTGTGACTTAGGATCGGGTCCCGACAGCTATGCAGCCCTTGTCATTATTTTCGCAATTAACTTGCTTGCTGCTTGAATACCCAACAGTCCCTGTTGGTGTGGTTAGCTGGCTTTTCGAGGTTGCCGTGTATCCGCACAAGCGGTCAAGTATTCGGTCCAAATTGGACGGACCCGGAGTAGTTCTTTTGAATGGCTTTTTCCGCTGACCGGGTTTAGAGCCTCTGAATCCGGCATTGATTGTCGTATCCTCAATATTGTCGTCGTTAATGTGGCGTTTGTTTTTGTTACGACGCGGCCTGCCATTTCGGTCCTTGAAGTCCAGACTGCCAGAATTTTTGCTGAGGTTGTTGCTGCATGCTAGCCAGCTGTCCTCACCCGTGCAGAAGCGGGTCATGAGTGATGTGAGGGCTGCCATGGATTTCGGCTTTTCCTGTCCTAGGTGCCGGGCAAGCCACTCGTCGCGGATGTTATGCTTGAAGGCCGCAAGGGCCTCCGCATCCGGACAGTCGACGATTTGGTTTTTCTTGATTAAGAACCATGTCCAGAATTGTCTGGCCGATTCGTCTGGCTGCTGAATTATGTGGCTTAGGTCATCAGCGTCACGGTGGTCGCACATAAGTGCCTTGGAAGTTATCGAGGAATGCGGCTTCCAGGTCCTCCCAGCTCCCAATTGACTCTGTTGGCAAGCTGTTGAGCCAATGCCGGGCTGGTCCTTTAAGCTTGAGGGGGAGGTATTTGATGGCGTGAAGATCGTCACCGCGGGCCATGTGGATGTGAAGGAGATAGTCTTCGATCCAAACCGCGGGGTCTGTTGTGCCATCATAGGATTCAATATTGATGGGTTTAAACCCTTCGGGGATTTGATGATCCATGTCTTCGTCTGTGAAGCATAGTGGGTGTCTTGGCGCCTGCATCGGGCGATATCATGGCGGAGCTCAAAAGAGCTTTGTCTGTTTTGTTCGGCCCGGCGGACTTATCGTGTGTCCGCGAAGGTTGTCGCCACGCACTGCGGCGCCCACGCGATCCATAGATCGATCTTGATTGTCTTGCCTTGTCCTCCAATATATCCCGCAGGTCCGGAGCGTTCCCCTGTGGCCGTGTGCTTTTTGAGCGATGTCGGGGTACGTTTCTAGTGAAGGGCCTAGAGGCCTCTCTGTCGCGACCACGGGTGGTCGGTCACCGTATTGTCTCCTGGTGATGCGGGTTCATAAGCCTCCTCCTCTAATCGGGGAGCAGCTTGCGTTTAGGGTAGCTTTGGAGGGCGTTCGAGCTCATGCTCTTCGTCCGCGAGGACTTCAGTCCATCTGTCGGCTAGCAGATCCTGATCAGCTCTAAGCTGTTGCTGCTTTTTCTTGAGGCTGTTCGCCGTGGCCATAAGCCTGCGCCTAAAACGCTCTTGTTCGACGGGATCCTCAGGCACGACGAATTCATCATCGTCGAGGCTTGCTTCGTCTCCCGGAGGGAGGCGCATAATTATCGTCCTCGACCTCTCTTTCTGCCGCACTGTCATGCGGACTTGCTTCTCCCTCCTCCTGCACCGAGTCCTGCTGGAGGGGGTTGTCTTCGGCACTGTCCGGGGTGTTATTATCTCCCGTGCCGGAATCACCGTTTTTGCTGTGGCGGGATTTAGAGCGGCGCCGCTGACGTCGGTGCTTCGGTTACTTCATGGAGGGGTCATCTTCCGTTGTTCCATCGCCGTTCCCATCTTTTGGGATGTCCACCATGTATATGTCGTATGACGAGGTGGCCTTCCAGTGCCCTGTAGGCGCTGGGTCTTGATCGTCTCCGGCATCGTCGTCCATACCATCCATGTCTTCGGAGCCGAATTCTAGCATGTCGGTTAAATCATCGATAGTGGCTACAAAGTGGGTGGTGGGTGGGCGTTGAATTTCTTCGTCGTCCGCATCCCAACCTTCCTGACCGTAATACGGCCAGGGCTCTCCGGATAAAGAGAGAGACTTTAGTGAATTCAGGATGTCACCAAAGGGCGAGTGCTGAAAGATGTCCGCGGCAGTCAACTCCATGACGGGCGCCCAATCGGATTCGATTGGCAGGGGCGCGGGGGGTTCGGAGTCCGGAGAGGAGTCCGGCACCCTGGAGTCAAGGTCTTCGCAAAGGACAGGATAGAGTTCGGCTCAGTCGCCGTAGGGATTGTCGCCCCCGAGGTGGTGTCCAACCACTCGTCCTCGATCGGGGAATCCGGCTCCGGATTAAGGGTCGGAGCGGATGCTGGTGCGGCCTCCAGGGCACTGTTCGGCTGCAGAGCTAGATCATGCCCATCGAAACAGTGCGGCACGAATCCGTCAAAGATCAAGTCTCCGCGGATATCGGCCGTATAGTTCAAACTTCCAAAACTGACCTGATGGCCAGGGGCGTAGCTTTCGATCTGCTCCAGATGGCCAAGCGAATTGGCCCGCAGTGCAAAGCCACCGAATACGAAGATCTGTCCGGGGAGAAAGGTCTCACCCTGGACTGCGTCGTTGTTGATGATCGAAGGAGCCATCGGGCCTATCGGTGATGACACAGAGGAACTCTCAATGAAAGCACCAATGTCGGTGTCAAAACCGGCGGATCTCGGGTAGGGGGTCCCGAACTATGCGTCTAGGCGGATGGTAACAGGAGACGAGGGACACGATGTTTTACCCAGGTTCGGGCCCTCTTGATGGAGGTAAAACCCTACGTCCTGCTTGATTAATATTGATGATGTGTGTTACAAGAGTGGATCTACCACGAGATCAAAGAGGCTAAACCCTAGAAGCTAGCCTATGGTATGATTGTTGTTCGTCCTATGGACTACAGCCGTCCGGTTTATATAGACACCGGAGAGGGCTAGGGTTACACAAAGTCGGTTACAAAGGCAGGAGATCTACATATCCGTATCGCCAATCTTGCCTTCCACGCCAAGGAAAGTCCCCTCCGGACACGGGACGAAGTCTTCAATCTTGTATCTTCATAGTCTTGGAGTCCGGCCGATGATGATAGTTCGGCTATCCGGACACCCCCTAGTCCGGAACTCCCTCAGAGGGGTCATCCTCCGCTGTTCCATCGCTATTCCCATCTTTTGGGATGTCCACCATGTATATGTCGTATGACGAGGTGGCTTTCCAGTGCCATGTAGGCGCTGGTTCTTGGTCGTCTCCGGAATCGTCGTCCATACCGTCGATGTCTTCAGAGTCGAAGTCGAGCATGTCGGTTAAATCATCGACAGTGGCTACAAAGTGGGTGGCGGGTGGGCGTTGAATTTATTTGTCGTCCGCATCCCAGCCTTCCTGACCATAGTCTGACCAGGGCTTTTCTGATAAAGAGAGAGACTTTAGTAAATTCAGGATCTCGCCAAAGGGCGAGTGCTCAACGATGTCCGCGGCAGTGAACTCCATCACCGGCGCTCAATCGGGTTCGATTGGCCATGGCACGGGAGGTTCGGAGTCCGGAGAGGAGTCCGACACCTTGGAGTCATGGTCTTCGCAAAGGACAGGGATTGAGTTCGGCTCAGTCGTCGTAGAGATCATAGCCCCCGAGGCGGTGTCGAACCACTTGTCCTCGATCGGCGGAGTCGGCTCCGAACTAAGGGTCGGAGCGGACGCTGGTGCGGCCTCCAGGGCACTGTTCGGCGGCAGAGCTAGATCGTGCCCATCGAGACAGTGCGGCACGCTTGGCTATGGCTTGAATCCGTCGAAGATCAAGTCTCCGCGGATGTCGGCCGTGTAGTTCAAACTCCCAAATCTGACCTGATGGCCAGGGGCGTAGCTTTCGATCTGCTCCAGATGGCCAAGTGAATTGGCCCGCAGTGCAAAGCCGCCGAACACGAAGATCTGTCCGAGGAGAAAAGTCTCACCCTGGACCGCGTCGTTGTTGATGATCGAAGGAGCCATCGGGCTAAGGATGACGACACAAAGGAACTCTCAATGAAAGCACCAATGTCGGTGTCAAAACCGGCGGATCTCGGGTAGGGGGTCCCGAACTGTGCGTCTAGGCGGATGGTAACAGGAGACAAGGGACACGATGTTTTTACCCAGGTTCGGGCCCTCTCGATGGAGGTAAAACCCTACTCCTGCTTGATTAATATCGATGATATGGGTAGTACAAGAGTGGATCTACCAAGAGATCAGAGAGGCTAAACCCTAGAAGCTAGCCTATGGTATGATTGTTGTTTGTCCTACGGACTAAAACCCTCCGGTTTATATAGACACCGGGTAGGGTTAGGGTTACACAGAGTCGGTTACAATGGTAGGAGATCTACATATCTGTATCGCCATGCTTGCCTTCCACGCCAAGGAAAGTCCTATCCGGACACGGGACGAAGTCTTCAATCTTGTATCTTCATAGTCCAGGAGTCCGGCCAACGATGATAGTTCGGCTATCCGGACACCCCCTAATCCAGGACTCCCTCACTCCCCCGACATCTGGGGTGCACCGTTTCGGAAGCTGAACTATGGGCCTACTAAGTTGACATACCAAGGGCTTTGTCAACTTAGTCAATATAAACGATTCTAACTGCAGTGACCGTACGATGTCCATCCAAGGGCCGTCGGGATTCTTCAGCCTCTGGTCTTCTTGCTCCAGCCGACCAAAGCAGCGCCGGTCGTGCCGCCTGCTCCTGCATCCCGTGGCCAGTTGTGCTCCGCGGAGGCCTCACCGCCCCCTACTACTCCCACTGCTGGCCAGGCCATCCCTCCACTCACCCACACCCCTTGTTATTCTGCGGCGACGACAGCGCAGCCGAACTAGTGAACCCTCGTACTCCTCTCCGTGTGTGCATCCACTGCCGCGTCTTCCCCGGCTCCGCGTCGTCCCCTTCCTAGGCCTCACCGTCGTCCACCGCCCTGGTGCTCTCGGCACGGCGTGGTCAACGTGGTCAAGGAACGACTTTCATCGGACGTGGACTGTACGTGGAGAGGCTGATAGCTGGGTCCACGGCAGCCGCAAGGAAGTGCCTCCTTATTACGCGCAAAATAATTATTCCTCCACCTGATAGCGGGGACCCATCGGACGGGCCACCGTATTTCATTAAAAAATGATTCACCCCCTGACTGCTGGGACCCACGAGCTACATCTTTGCACGCAAGGAAGTGCATCTGAAAAAAAAACGATTCACCCCCCTGACTGCTGGGACCCACCAGCTACATCTTCACACGCAAGGAAGTGCGTCTGAAAAAGAACGATTCGCCCCCCAACTGCTGGGACCCACCAGCTACACTTTCACACGCAAGGAAGTGCGTCCGGGCAAAATACGAAAACAAAACAATGCGCTCCCTGACTGCTAGGACCCACCAGCTACATCTTCGCAGGCGAGGAAGTGCCTGACAGTCGGGACCCACCTGGTCGAAGCGTACGTAGCGTTGTCATTCTGGTGGCGAACGTGTACGTACATACTAGTCGATGTAGAGGCGCGCACGTGTCATAGTAGAGGCACGCACGTAGCATGTACATGTACGTACAACGACCAGGGTGCAAGAAAGAAAATACGGCCACGTATGGGTACATACGGGCGGGTCTCGAACGCCTACTTGCGCATACGTACGGTGAGGGCTCGTTGACATGGCTGGGTCAGAACGGAGAAACAACATCGTCTTCGTGTTCATGGGGAGGCAATGGAATGCGTCGTGTTCATGGGGAGGCAACGGAATGCGTCGTGTTCATCGGGAGGCAACGGAACGCATGGGAGCCAACCGGCTGGGTCGGAACGGAATGCGTGGTCGTGTTCATCGGGAGGGCTTGGACGGAACAGGCGATGGAAACGAGGCCTGGCGTACCGCAGAGCAGAGGAAACATCCATGTGTTCGACCGGCCACGTTGGAAACGAGATCCTGTTCATTGGGAGGGGTGTGGCGTACCGCAAAACGGATGAAACAGACCTCCTACGATTGAAACAGGGGTCCTGTTGATCGGGAGGGGTGTGGCGTACCACAAAACGGATGAAACGGACCTCCTACGGTTGAAACGGGGGTCCTATTGATCGGGAGGGGTGTGGCGTACCGCAAAACGGACAAAACGGACCTCCTACGGTTGAAACGGGAGTCCTATTGATCGGGAGGGCTGTGGCGTACCGCAAAACGGGACTCCACGGGATACTGTTCATCTCCACCGTCGACCTCCTCCAGCCTCCACGGGCTCCTGTTCATCCAGCCTCCACCGCCGCTTCTCCACCGGCCATCGCTCAACCACCCCTCCACGGGCACCCCTCCACCGCTTCATCGTTGATCCAACCTCCACACCACGGGTCCTGTTCAACCACCCTCCACGGGCACCCCGCACCGCTTCATCGCTCATCCAGCCCTCCACACCACGGGGTCCTGTTCATCCAGAGGTAACGCCACCGCTCATTGTTCATCCAACCCCCCTCCCCCCCCCCCGCAACTCTAACTGTTCATCCAATCGATCGGCTTCAGTTAGCAGCTGTAGCGAAGGAATCCTCGACCGGGTTCAGTTAACAGCCATCGATTGATCGCCGGGTTCGATGAACGTAGCTTGCGGTGCAATCGCCGAGTTCAGTTAGAGCACAACGCCGCCGGGTTCGGTAGAGCCAACGCCGCACACACGAGCGTGCATTCAGACGACGAGAGAAACGCGCATCGCTCGGCCCCCGACCTCCCACCGTAACCGGGAACTCCCCAAAATTTTCCTCGCCCTCACTTCTACCACGGTTTTTTCCGTCATGGACGGCCCAAAGAATGTCATGTAGCTGCGTCTCCGGCCCGCCCAGGACGAAAAGCCCATTTTCTGTCATGATTTTTTGTCATAGAAGTAGGAGCCCACCACATCTATGATGATACCGGGTTTTGTCACAAATATCTTCATAGAATTGTCATATGTATGACAGAAAAAATTTCGTTCGGGCCAAAATGTCACGGATGTGTCTTTTTTGTAGTGCCTGTTTGCCGCGTATCACACACATCTTGTTCAGTTGAACCGTTTCCATTGTGTTTCCTAATCACACACAGTTCATCATTGTGAACCGCGTGCTTTATATCGCACACACCTGCATCTGGCTGCCCGTTTCTTTTGTTCCTCCTCATCCCAAACAGTTAATTGAACTGTACAGTATGCTCTGCATTGCACACGCAACTAAAATCTGAACCGTGTTTGATGCATCCATCATCGCAAAACAGTTTGCACCTTTTTGATGGTTTTTTTATGCCACCGTTTGCGATTATGGCCCGTGGGGTTGGGAGCCAAGGAAGTACTAGAGGGGAGGCCCGTGGTGTCGCGTTTGGACCATCCTTCAGTAGTGTTGGGAGCCAAGGAAGTACCAGAGGGGAGGCCCATGGGGCCCACAAGACACCAGGGCACGCCAGAGGCCCCTAGCGTGCCCAGGTGGGTGGTGCGGCCCATGGGAGTCCTTCCCATAGCCTCTGAACTCTATAATTACCCAAATATTCCAGAAACCCTGGCAGAGTGGACAAAAAACAATTCCCTCAGCCGCAAGTTCCAGAACCACTAAATCCAATCAAGAGCCCTATTCCGATACCTTGCCAGAGGGGAACACGATCACAGAGGGGTTCGTCATCCTCATTAGTCCTCCTTCGATGATGCGTGATTAGTTCGCCATAGTCCTATGGGTCCGTAGGTAGTAGCTAGATAGCTTCTTCTATCTTTTTGATTCTCAATACAATGTTCTTGGAGATCTATTTGATGTAATGGCTTTTGCGGTGTGTTTCTTGGGATCCGATGAATTGTGAGTTTATGATTAGATCTATCTAAGAATATTATTTGAGTCTTATTTGATCTCTTATATGCATGATTGTTATAGCCTCATATTTCTTCCCCCAAACTTTGGTTTGGTTTGGCCAACTAGATTGATTTTTCTTGCAATGGGGAGAGGTGCTATGTGATGGGTCCGATCTTGCGGTGTCCTCACCTAGTGACAGAAGAGGTTTTTAGCCAATTCAAAAATGATGAACTTTTCTGCAGGGCATTTTGGGTTATTGAAAATATTTTTATTTGAACCTAGTTGAATTCATTTGGTGCTAGGGTTTCAACACCCCCAATTCAAATTCTTTGATTTAAGCATGATGCATAGATGCTCACAGATACAACTAATTACAAGAAATCCTAGGGTTGTGACAACTCACCCCCAGTAAACAAGAATCTCGTCCCGAGATTCAAGACGTGACGTAAGAAAACAGAGGGGACACAAAGCTAGCACAATCTTCACGATCCAGGTTGCACTTCATAAGAACATTGATTCAATCATCATCTTTGTCTCGATGTCTTGCTCTGAGAACTCCATCCAACATGACAACAAGAGGAAAGTGAAAAACTCTAGAGGAATCGATCTTCTCAAAGATCGAGCAACTCAGGATCAAGTCATGGAGTGAGACATTGAAACATCTCTTGAGCTGACACACAAAACACACAGCAAGTGGGATGGAAGAGTCATATGACGGAGTTCAATTTGGTAGGCAACAGTTCCACGCTTGGGTAAGATGGTGCATGGTTTCTAAGTAGCAAGGAGTTAATTGCCACCATTCCATAACAGGCACCTTAGGGAAGGTGACTCGTAGAACTATTTCCTTAAGTGGCAAAAAGAATTACTTTTGATACGGAGATCATTGGAACTCTTCATACCAGCCTAAGGCAATTTATGAATGATCGCTTGACGGAGTTTGAGAGAACGGCATACTCGAGCTAGAATGGTTGATGTGGACTACCTTGTTGAAGACAACGTGGTGGATGATTTCTTCTTATCATCGAGAAAGGATAGGGCCCAGGGTAAGCCCACTTTTGAGGATGATCCTGAATAGAAATTACTGAGAAGGGCAGCCCATGGTAAAATGGCACAATGGCAGGTGCAAGCTAGGAATGTTCCAACCATCATATCTGCCTGAGATTCAGATCTGATTGGTGATAGGAAGCTTCAGACTCAACATGTCTGAAAGGAAAGTTTGCAACACAAATCGACGAGATGACGTTGCGAGATTCTCGGGAGATGAACTACGACAGCAAGCTCCAAAACATGAGAGGGTTCTGCTACATACCTGTGACCACACTGTCCAAGACAGGCATGACCACATAGTAGTCTTACAACAAAATACTACTGAGTTCAGGTGGGAACCATCATCGAGATTATTGAAGTCTTGTGCATGTCTGTCTGGGCCCTTCAGGAACAGCATTTGAACTTCTTATCCTTAAAAAAAATCAACCAGTGGCTTTGTGTGCTTGGGAATACATATTGAATGGAGATGATCAGTCTATCAGACCATATAATACTTCGCAGGTACATGATTGACTTGGGATGATTCCAGAGGAAGCAAAACAAACCTTTCTCAAATTCATGGCGGCAACTTGCACCTAATGCATGTGAACATGGAGAAAGTCACTTCCTACACCAAACATATGCTTCATGAGATAGCATGAAGAAATGCTTTCAAAGTTTCCAACACTAGCTTAATGTCCAACATGAATCATGGAGAAGATGAAAAAATTGCCGATGGGCTCAACAAAAGGTCATCGAGATTTCCATGAAGATGGAATTCCACAACTATGTGAACAAAGCGTTAGGATTGGTCAGACCAAAAGATATAATGGTGCATGCTCGAGGGAACAAACATGAATAAGACAACATTACGAACATTGTTGGTTCTGATTTGATTTGACGATAGCCCACACTCAAACCAAAGTTCTGACAAGACAATAGATCCAACAAATGATACGAGGACCAATTGATGAAGATATCATCTTTCTTCAACACACACACACAAAGATATCCTTTAAAATGAACTAAGTCAGAAAGAGTGGTTGATTGGAAACCCAACTTGATCATGAACTCAACATATCGGCTAGGGGACAACTTGTTGATACTTCCGAGAAGATATTTGGAAAATAATGAACCACCGACATGTTATTAAGATCGAGAACAATCTTTCTATTCAGGGCGAGACGATATGATCAAATGAGCGAGGATTTGACAAAATCCTAACTCATCAATCGAGGAGTGCAACAGGAAAGTGGACTAAGTATCACGATCAATCTTAGAATGGTGATTCAATAACCAACACACTAAGAGTGAAATTATCTTCCATTAACTCCCAAGCAACAGGGTTGCTAGGAGTATTGGTTTCACACATCATGGTTCACTTGTCGGTATTCTGGTTGCAACAACACGGAAACCGAGGAATGAACAATGATGTCGGTGTACAAAAGTCGGGGCTCTTCTTTTGACCCCTTTACTTGTGCATGGGCAGTCAGAGCCACGCGCCACGACCACACTTAGTAGGGCAGAGGAGGGAAGCCGGAGAGAAGCTGAAGTACGAGACAACCAAGGCAACACCAAGACCAGAAGTGCAGGAGAGCAAGAGGGCGAGGTGGACTCCCTCGGCAAGATCCTTGCCGAGGCAGCCTCCGCGGCCCCAGCAAGAGCCTTGTCGGGGCAACTTGCCCGATGCCAGTGGAGCAAGCCACCCTTGAGTGCACAGGCTCCAACCCAACCAAATACATTTGAACCAAGGCTCGGGAGGCACCTCTGTGGTGGCAAGCAAATCTTCGTCAAGATCATAAACATGTGAGATCAGATGAGGACTAGAAGACGGCGACCCTCGGCGGGATCCTAGCAAAGGAAATCCACAAGACCCCCGACAAGACCCTTGCAGGTCACGACTACAATACCACGTCAATACCCTTGCCGGGCCCCGGCAAGACCCTTGCCGAGGGCATCAGCAGGGCCACTGCCAGGCCCGCGCCAGCTAAGTCTCCACCACCGTCCCCAAGTAGCTGCTAGCTCAACTAGCTTGGCAGGCACCTGTGTGACGACGGGCGGCCTCTACAACAACTCGGCAAGCACCTGCGTGGCGGCATGTGACCCTTCATTAAGGCTCCACCACCGCGCCAGCCCAACAGCCAGCCAACGTGGCGCTACGACGCCTTGTCGGCTCGGACGCGTGTCGAAGCCAGGCATGGCGGCGAAAAGTGGGATGTGCTTCCTTACCACCCTCGATAAAGTGAGAGGGGCACGTCGGCAATGCATTAAATGCGTTTGTTCGACGGGGCCAGGGGATAGACTCATCCACTGTAGACCTTTCCACCTCTTGTGTGCCACTTTGGCAACCCCTTTTTCCTATAAAAGGAGGCCCGAGGCGACCAGGAGAGGGATTCAGCTCTTTTGGGCAAGTTGCACCCCGTAGCTAGCTCAAGAACACAAGAACACACTCAAATACATCCACCAAAGCAGGACTAGGGTATTACGCATCTTCGCGGCCCGAACCTGGGTAAATGATCCGTGTGCTTCCTGTCAGACTCGCTCTTTGCACAACCTCGCGCCCGCCAGCTATGGAAGGGATCCCAGTGACCCCATAGGTGTCATTTGCACCGACATCTCTGGCGCACTAGGTAGGGGGTGCACAATTGTGAGAATCTGGTCTGATCGGGGCAGCGGCTTCATCGTGGCCGTCGTTCCAAGCAAGAAGACGACCGAGCTTGGCGGCACAATCTGCGGATGCGGTGGATGCCCGTGCAATGACAGAAAAGCTAAGTCGTGCGAAACACTACTAGGAAAAGGGCTATAGATAGGATTGACACTAATGGCGCACTAGGGATGTAGTGCGCCACTACTATATACTAATGGCGCACTAGTTGGTGATGCGCCATTAGTGTGGAAGACACTAATGGCGCACCAGAAAAATGGTGCGCCACTAGTAATAAAGCTTTTTTTTCATTTTTACATACATACTAATGGCGCATCCGACCGAAGTGCGCCATTACTAGTTCTAATCTAGTAATGGCGCACTAGATGCATAAAGGCGCCATTAGTATATTTTTTTTACTTTTTTGCAAAACTACTAATGGCGCACCTCCTGCAGGTGCACCATTAGTAAGCAGTCATACTAATGGCGCATTTGCTGGTGGTGCGCCATTAGTAACCTGAGACCCCAACAAGATATTTTGGACAGCCATACCTACCCACTGACTTTCCCCACTTCATTCCCTCCACCTCCTTCTCCACTTTCGGCTGCCTCCTCCTCCTCACCTCATTTGCACCATAGATTCATCAAAATTAAGTGCTGAAATTACCTTTTTTGATAGGTAAGTAAGGGGAAAGCTATCTTCATGTTGTAGATCTACTTTTTTTCTCCCTAGCTCGCTCCAATAACGTGCACATGCACTTTTTGTGGCCTAGCTAGATCTATGTATGTTTTTGATGTTGCATATGTTTGTGGTGTTGCATATATGTTTGTGTTTGCAGGTACCGCTATTTGAAATACGATAGTTGCCAATATTTTGCCGGAATGTTGATTCATTTCTGTTTCGGCGAGAATTTTGGCACTATGCATTCTTTTTGGTCCTATTTTTAGGGAAGGTCATGCCAAAATTTTTCTTGGTTCTAAAATATCGTTTTGCTCTACCCCGCAGGTGACCATGGTCCGCATGATGACCGAAGGCATTGTGAATAGGTTTTTGAGCTCCGCGAAGGCCGAGATGCTTCAAAAGAACGAGACGGAGATAAGATGTCCGTGTCGAAGATGCAAGCTGAAGAGCCTTATTGCGGACCCGGATTCCGGGCAGGTGCGGGACCACCTGCTCTTGCGTGGTTTCATGGATGGCTATTGGCGGCAAGGTGATGAAGATGACTATAAAGTCATCCATGGGGGCCGGGCAAGAAATGAGGAAGGGAAACAAGACAACCACCACGGCAAGGGCAGGCGAGAAGACGAAGAATCTCCAGGACATGATCACGACGGTGATGCTGTACACCGTCATCATGTAGAAGATGTCGTACATGATGATGAGGAAGATCAAGACGAAGGGCATGATCATGAAGATGAAGATGCCGGAGCAGACGATGATGGAGGCTGGGTGCAGGACCCTCATATTCAAGAGTTGCTTCTCAAGCAGACGGATAACGCAAGAGCTGCCGCCCGAGAGAAAGCCAAGCTGGGTCAACTGGAGATAGACGCGGTTACTCCATTGTATGAAGGATGCAGGCCTGAGGATACCCGCCTGAAAGTAATGCTCATGGCTTTGAAGATGAAGGTAAAACACAAAATGACCGACGCATGCTTCGACGAGAACATGTCATTCTGGCACGAACGTCTTCCCAAGGGGAAAAAGTGCCCGACCAGTTTCGAGGAGGCGAAGAAAATCGTGTGTCCTCTGGATTTACCGCACGTGAAATACCATGTGTGCATGAACAATTGCATCATTTATCAGGACGAGCACGCCGGAGTCTACCATATGTCCGGTGTCTTGGCGTCACTTGATACAAGAAGAGGAAGAAAGCTCCTCGAAAATCGGTGTGGTACTTTCCGATCACTCCTCATCTGCAGCGGTATTTCGCGGACCCTAAGGTAGCAAAGCTCCTGCGTTGGCACACGGATAGGGAGGAGAAGAAGCGGGAAGATGACGGAAATGATCCGGAGATAAATAAAAGACAAGATTCTGAGTCACCTTAAGCATGCGAGCCAGTGGCAAGCGTTGAACTTCGAATACCCAGAATTTGGGAAGGATCCAAGGAACATCGTGCTGGGCGCGAGCACCGATGGAGTCAATCCGCTTGGCAGCCAGAGAAGCACACATAGCACCTGGCCTGTGTTTGTGTGGATGTACAACCTTCCCCCCTGGTTGTGCATGAAGAGGAAGTACATTCACATGAGTATGCTAATTGAAGGGCCAAAACAACCAGGGAACGACATCAATCTGCATCTGGGGCTACTGAAGGAGGAGCTAGACACGCTGTGGAAAACGCCAACCAATACGTGGGACGCCGCAGAGAAAGAATATTTCCCTATGAGAGCCGCACTGCTCACGACGGTGCACGACTATCTCGGTTACGGATATCTCGCGGGGCAGGTAGTCCACGGATTTTCTGGATGCGTACGGTGCATGGATGACACAACGTATCGCCAGCTAGATAGAGATCCCGGGTCTTCGAAAACTGTGTTCATTGGACATCGAAGGTGGCTTCGTGACGATGACCCGTGGAGGAAACGCAAGGATCTGTTCGATGGTGAAACTGAATCCCGAAAACGCCCGTGTACGAGGAGCGGCGAGGAAATAGACGAGCTGTTGAAAAATTGGAAAGACTGCCCACCGCCGAAAGAAGCAAAAGGCGCCAGAGCCGGAAAAGAAGCGAAAGGCGCCAGAGTCAGCTGAAGGTATGGAAAATGAGGTCTGTTTTCTGGGCCTTGCCGTACTGGAAGATCCACCGTGTGCCTCACAACCTTGATGTCATGCATATCACGAAGAACGTGTGCGAGAGTCTGCTTGGTATCCTGCTCAACATGCCAGAGAGGACCAAAGATGGGCCGAAAGCAATGGCAGACTTGAAATCAATGGGCATCAGGCAGGAGCTTCACGCTAATGATGATGATGATGATGATGAGGATGATGATGATGATGATGCGGCGAAGGACACGGGAAGTCGTCGCAAAGGCAAAAAGGCCAAGAAGATAGGAAATGACTTCCCTCCCGCGTGCTGCACTCTAAGTCAGGAGGAGATCGAGCAGTTTTCACCTGCCTCGTGGGAGTAAAACTTCCTTTCGGTTACGCGGGGAAGATAAGCAGATACCTAGACCCAGCGAAGCAGAAGTTCAGCGGGATGAAGTCTCACGACTGTCACGTGCTGATGACGCATATACTTCCAGTTGCAATCCGTGGGATCATGGACGTGCACGTCCGTGAAATGCTATTTGGCCTACGCAACTTTTTCGATGTCATCTCTCGGAAGTCGATTGGCGCGAGGCAACTCAGAAGGCTACAGGAAGAGATCGTGGTGATACTATGCGAGCTTGAGATGTACTTCCCGCCCGCATTCTTCGATGTTATGGTGCATCTGCTGGTCCATATCGTGGAGGATATCATCCAACTCGGGCCGACGTTCCTGCACAGCATGATGCCATTTGAAAGGATGAATGGTGTCATCAAAGGATACGTTCGCAACATGTCACGTCCAGAGGGAAGTATAGCTAGGGGCTTTTCGACCAAGAGTGCATCTCCTCTGCACGAATTATCTAGGCATCGAGAACCCGTTGGTGTGCGTCAACAAGCACCTCGGCAGGCTCGCTGGATGGGGTCACCGTGAGGGTCGCCGCGAAATGCTTGTCGACTTCAAGGGTCGACTCGCCGACTTTGAAAGAGCAAACCTAGTCGCGCTACAACACATAGACGTGGTCGATCCTTGGGTGGTAGAGCACAAACCCTTTATTGAGAAGACGTACAATGACCGAGGCCAACAGAGGACGGACGGAGATATAATCAAAGAGCACAACTCATGTTTCACGCGTTGGTTCAAGCAGCAGCTTCTGTCGTACCCTTTACGTGAGGATTCTTCTGCGGAAGAACAACTCATATTCGACTTCTCACAGGGCGCCGAGCACAACCTGATGACCTATGAGGCGTACGATATCAACGGTTACACATTCTACACCGAGAACAAGGACATGAAGAGCGATGGTTATCAGAACTCCGGGGTAACGATGGAATCCTACACCGGCGACGACAAGGACAGATACTATGGAAGGATCGAGGAGATCTGGGAGCTGAGCTACGCTGGAGAGAAGGTCCCGATGTTCCGTGTCAGATGGGCCAAGAGCGTCCTAAAAGAAGACCGGTATTTCACCACCATGGTTATACCCGAAGCCAAATCCAAGACCGCGGGCGCAAACGTCACCGCAAAAAATGAGCCATGGGTACTGGCTTCCCAAGTGGACCAATGCTTCTACATTACCGACCCGCCAAAGCCTACCGTGTTGTCGTGAGGAGAGGCAAAAGGAAGATCATCGGAATGGATGGAGTAGCCAATGAGCAAGACTTGACAAGCACGGCGACCCAAAGATCGAACATGACAACGACGATGAAGTAGCAGCACACACCACAAGAAGAAGCAGGACCAACCTACCTAAAGGACGCATCGTTCCACAGAAGAACTCCATTTGCGAAAAAGAAGGGCAAGAAGATTGTGAACAGATAGCTAGCTAAGATTGATTGTATTTAAATCGTAGTCTTCATTTCTCGGGCACTTTTTGATATCATGAATATTTTTAAATTTCATGGGCACTTTTTGAATTCATGAATATTTTTTCAAATTTGATGATATTTTTTCATATTCAATATGAAAAAATATTGAATATTCATGAGGACACTCGATCTCGATCCCCCTCCCTCTCGATAGCTATGCGATCCCCCTCGCCAAATCCCCCTTGCCGCCGAGCACCCCCCGCACCCTCCCCGCTCCACCGCCACGACGACCCCCGCACCTCCCGCTCCACCGCCGACGACCCCGCACCTCCCGCTCCACCGCCGCCACCGACACCCCGCACCTCCCCACTTTTTGATGATATTTTCAAATAACAAATTTGATGATATTTTCAATTAAAAAATTGATGATATTTTCAAAAAAAAATATGATGATATTTGATGATATCTTATGTTCTAGTCCTCATGAAAATAACAAATTTGATAAAAAACAAATTATTAGATGCAACAAGAAATAATGAAAAAAAAGTTACTAATGGCGCACCCTAGGTGGGTGCGCCATTGCTATCAGAAAGAAAAAGTTACTAATGGCACACCAGAGGAGGGTGCGCCATTGCTATAAGAAAAAAAAACTACTAATGGCGCACCAGAGGGTGGTGCGCCATTGCTCTAGTGTCTAGCTGGATACCCCTTCGCCCGATCCCCCCTTCCCTCTCCCTCGCCAGTTCGCTGTCCATCGATCCACCGCGCCGCTCCTTCCCTCGTCCCTCCCTCCACCGCGCCGCCCATCATGCCCGACCCAGCGCGCCGCACGCCCTCGCGCTGCCTCCCTCTCCCCTTCCTCCCCCTCGAGCCCGCGACCTCCCCGCCACCACCAAATCTCTCTCGTCGGAGCTGCCCCTTGACAGCGGCTAGCCTCGTCGGACACACTCTTCGACGGCGGCGCGAGCCTCCCCGCGCGGCTGCTGCTCATCAACGACGGTTAGTCTCTGTCCGTCCCTCCCTCTCTCCCCCGCTCATCCCCATGCCCCCACCGGGTGGCGACCTAGGGTTAGGTGCAGGAGCTCGCCGCCGCCGCCCCGTCATGCCGTTGCTGCTGCTTCTTGCGGCACGCCCCTGCATCTGGGAGGCGATCGAGCCACAAAGGTGCCCTCCCTTCCCCTCTGGATCCGATTTGATGGTGAATTGCAGGTCCAAGCCATTGTCTTTGATCAAGATTACAGATTTCTGATAATTATACTGAATCTTGAAGTGTACTGTCAACTGAATCTATTGGCAGAGTTCATATTTATACTGAATGTTTACTAGTCCTGTTAATAGCTTACTAAATATTTAGACAGTTTAATCTTGAAGTATAGACTGAATGTTTAGACAAAGTTCTCATTCATGTCTAATTGTATTGACAGAGTTCAATGTACTCCTGTCAATAGAATCAAAACTGATTTATTACCTTTCCATATGAACTTTACTGAAAAAATCAATTAAATTCAGTCACCATTCTGAATTTTGACAGTACTCTACAAACTGCTTCAAAATTAGTCCACACAAACAAGTGCATTTTTCTAGACCTGCATGTACTGTCATAATTTCCAGTTTGTATAATTAGAGTATTGAAGATCTGTATTTTCCATTTAGATAGGGGTAGGTTTGCTCAACAACAATCAGTAAGATCTCAATAATACTCATGCAACAACAATCAGTAAGATTGAGATCTTCTTGCAATCTTTGTTTACAGCAGCACAATGAGATTACCAGTGAACTTTTACACACAAGCATGAATTTGTGTGCTGTGACTATCTACCTAGCTACTGTTCTGAATCTCCTATGTACTGCTTCTTCCTTCTCCAAGATTATGACATGACGAGTGCTTAACAGTTCAATTTATCAATAGCTCCATCTTAGAAATTTAATTGTAAAATGGGAAAGATTATGACACGACAAATTCCTAACATGTTCAGTAAACTACAGTGAACATCTTTCTCCAAGTAATTATTTGTATACCATGTGATTTATATATTTGAGGTGCACAACCTTTATGTTGTGAATATCTTGTCCACTGATTGTTCAAGTAGTTACAACTTAGTCATCACTGTCTTTACCTGACCTATTGCAGATCTTGTGAGAATTGTAGTGCTCGAACTGTCTTTACCTGACCTATTGCAGATCTTGTGAGAATTGTAGTGCTCAAACTGTCTGATTTAAGAATCAACTAGCAGATTTTGGTCACCGTAGCGGAGAGTGCCCACTGATTAGTGTTTATTTGCTTTTTTTGGCGCTTAATTGGTTATTTGTCCAAGTAGTGTTAGTTCGATCATGATTGTTGTGCTTATGGCTTTAGAAACTGATAAACTGTTTGAATCTGATAGGCAGGTGTCCTTTTAGATTTTGTTGGTAAATCTATTTTATTCAATGGTTATTGACAGTAGATTATCATTCCTATTTTAGGAAGGTCTATTCCTGCAATATCATTGTTACCTTTTATTGGCAAATCATTTGGTTCACATCCTAGAATCTTGTTGGATTTGTAACTTGGTCCACTCAACTTCTTTTGTACCATGTGAGTCATCATTGATGAAGTAGTAGTTTAAGGTCTGTTGGGTGTACCTAAATTACTCTAGTGATAGGAGTAGTAGTGGTGGCCATCTAGTTGGACTACTACTGCTAGGACTTGCTCCAGATTTTAGGATTTCTTTTCTTTTAGGATTTCTTTTCTTCTAGGGCTATGTTTTTATTATTTTTCTGTTGTGATTGTTTTTTGAGCTCTTTCTTTTTCATTTCCTACTATCCTTGTCCTAATTATCTTAAATTGTTATGATGTGTGCAACAGGATTATATCTTGGATTTGCTAGTGGACTTTGGGAGTTTCTTAGCCAGCTTGGTGACTCCATATTTTTCTCTATTTCGGCAAGTCTTTTGTAAGCATTAAACTTTCAGCACTACATTTTTATCTTATGTGTACATCTGTTTGCTTCCTAAAATAGGAATGGGACTCCTTTCCTATATATGTGTATGATGATCCTCCTTTCCTACAGTAGTATAGCACTTGCAGTAGTATGGCACTTGCAGTAGTATGGCACTTGCAGTAGTGGTGCCTACGCAAGATACAGTTCAGATTTGAATTGTTTTACAAATTGGTATGACCAAAGATGCTATTGTATATAAATGGGCTGCTGTAGAGCTGTTCTTCATCTTTACAAAGGTTGTTGTATAGAAATATGCTGAATTTTCTGCTCGATTGTTGCTCAAAGAAATTTAGCAAAAAATGGGGTCCTGGGAGACGCCGCTGCTGCTTGAGGCCCTTGAGAGGCCCTTCGTGTCATGATGATTTTGCAGGTACCCCGAGAGGCCCTTGAGTTTGCCGGAATGTCGATTAACTTCTGTTCCGGCAAATTTGGGTACTCCATATGTCCTATTTTCAGCAAAGGTCATGCTGAAATTTTCCGTGAATTTTAGCATGACTTTGCTAAAAATCGGACATATGGGGTACTTGCTACTAATGCATGGCCCGGGGTATCTTAGTACTTAATTAAGTAGGATCAACTGACCCTTTATTCTTGCTGCATTAAACCATAGGTGGCAATAGAGCCAAGTGATTAGGCCCAACTCAGAATTCTCCTCAGCATCGATAAACCCTAGATGATAAACCCAACATATGTGGCAATAGAGCCAAGTGATTAGTGCCAAGTGATTAGGCCCAACCTAGGGTGCCTCGGCATCGATAAACCCTAAATGATGAAAACTTAACTTAGCATTTAGGGTGCCTCAAGGCCGACAAACCCTAAATGATAAAACCTTGGCTTTTAGGGTGCCTCGGTGTCGATGAGAATCTAAATGATGTACGCTTAGGATTTTAGGGTGCCTCGGCGTTGACAAACCCTAAATGATAAAAGCTTAGATTTTAGGATGCCTCGGCGTCGACAAACCCTAAATGATGAGACCATGATCTTGTTCCTTGACAATAACCAACTTTTTGACCAAAGTGTTTTCCTATTTAGAGCGAAACATGGCCAACAACGAAGAGGCCTGCGGTTCTGGTGGCAAGCAATTCTGGGAGCTGTCCCAGGAGATGGAGGAACAACCTCACCGCTATGAGGATGCCGCGGAAGACACCGATCCTGACTACACAACCCCTAGTGGCGTCGGGGATGACACCATTGATGGTGCCGCCAAGGATGCCACCACTGATGACGGCGGAGCACACACAGATGGTGCCGCAAAGGAAGGACCGGCGCCCGAATGCGCTTAGCACCCTCAAGGAGGAATTTACTCAAGTGGACTCCGACGGGCATCCAACGGAGCCCAAACATATAGTCAAGGGGTACTCGCTTCAGCTCGGGTACATTCTCCGGAGCACCGTCTCGATCAACACCGAGAACCTTAGGCATAAGGAACGAGGGAATTTGCGCAACCTCCTCTTCACGAAGCTGCACAAACGATACAAGTTCCCCGCCGATTTTGAAAACACACGCCTCTCAGGGAATAAAGTGAACAGTGCCGCCCTCACGAGGATGAGCACGACCCTGTCTACTTGGAGAAGCGCGGTGAAGAGAATGATTGATAAAGGTGATAGTTATAAGAAGATCAAGGCGAAATATTCTTTGATCAGCGAAGATGACTACAAGGAGTTCAAGATCAAGTGCGAGAGCAGCGCAACCTCCGAATCAAGTCAATGGGGGAAAGAAATGCGGGAGTTGAACTTAAGGGAACACAAACTCCGTCCCGGCGGTTACAGAGTGGCGGAGCCTATATGGGACAAGGAGGACGCGGAGCATGCCGAGCAAGTCCTACCGCCCCGCTTTGAGAAATACAACGGTGACAAGCAGACCAGGAACTTTGTCTGGGCCCGGTACAAGGAGGACCCGATAACAAAGGAGCTTACCATGGATCCGAAGACCAGGGCGCTTGAGCTTCTTCTGGTAAGGAATACACCCCCGCGTAATTAGCTCCATATGGTTGCACTCTAATTAATCCCCAATATTTCTAAATGGTTCATGTTCCTTCCGCAGGAAACTGAAAGCGATGGCGGGGTCGTCTCAGAGCTCCCTTTCGACACCCCTTTAAATAGGGCGTTGAACGTAATGAAAAACAAGGATAAGCTCACTAAGCCGACGTCAGCTGGTCGTGTGGCCAGCAAAGGCTTGTCCACAAAATGGGGGTCATACTATACCGCTGGTGTGCGGAAGGAGAAAAAGACCAGCTCGGAAAGCCAGGGCCACAGGTTGAAGCACTCAGGCACAAGTGGCGCGGATTCCGGAGCTTGTCCAAGAGCAAGTGGAACAACAACTGGGAACGAAGCTCAACGCCATGGTGCCTACGTTGATTCATGGGCTGACGACGTGGATTGCGGGCGGTCAACAGGGGCCTCCCCGGATTCCCAGCTTCACGGCCAAGAACTCGCACAGCGCATAGGCGGCGCCATTAGTGTCTCCGGCGACGCCATTGGTGTCTCCGGCGGAGGCGGTATTCGTGTCTCCGGCGCCGGCACGAGCATTGGAGCTTAATGCACCCGGGTCTACGCCGGCCGGCACCTCGCCAGCAAGCGCCCCCTCCGTCAGTTGCACGCCCGCCGTTGGCGGTGCCTCGACATTAGCCGAGCTCGACGGCATCACGGTAACTAAGCCTCTCGGCCGATGACTTCATCTCCTTGCCTTTGACTGGGTACCCCTAACGCCCTACATGTTTTCGCAGGGCGCCACCGACGTTCCTTGCACTCTTCTGCACTTCGTGGGCAGCGAGTTGGTCGATGTTGCCAAGGGCAGAATCGTTCAACCGGGCAACCGCATGTTCCACGGTAATCCGATGGCACCCACAGTGTATAGGGTTGAAGTGGTTCGGGTGCTGCCAGGCTGCGACGAGCTCTTACCTCCGATTCGACCCGCTGGGGCCGACGAAGAAGATGAGATGACCCTCAGCGCCTGCTTAAACTGGCCCCTTCTTTGGCCGAAGAGACAGATTTCTTTGGGGGCGGGGGACACCACCGCAGAGACAAGACCGCCAGTCGTGCCGGCGATAAGCCATGGCAAGAACGCCGCAACGCTACCGGACCTGCCGGACATCCCTATGGCACAGGATCCGGACAGCCCTATGGCACGGGATCTGGACAGCCCTATGGCACAGGATCCGGACGGTGACGACAATGACGACGGTACATTTACCAAAGTTGATAAGTACTTTGCCGAACATGGGTACGCTGACGAGTTCTGCGGGCCTCTTTCTCAAGAACCCAACCAACACGACCGCGATCTAGCTGGTACGGCGGAGAAATCCAATTGCAACAGGCGTCGTCTGGCGTTCAGTTCTCAGGAGACGCCTCCAGCTCCCGCCTTCACCGAGCCTCAGATAGCTGAGGTGTGAAATATTATCAGCCCCAACACGCTCAAGAAGGCGGTGCAAGAGCGTAACTCGGTCCCATTACAGGACATCAAGAAGAAGGGACGGAAACGAAAGACTAACAAAGGGCGCCATGAGCCACCGGCACCGAAGTTTGATCCGTGCTCAGGACGGGCCACCTTCACCTAAGGATATCTCGAGGAGGGTGCATATGGCGGGTAGTGAGATGCTACTGCCAAATATACTGAATGCTGCAACCGGTGCTATGCGGGGTCTGCACGACAGTGTTCTTTCTTTGGAGAAGCGGCGACTGGGAGAGAATGATGTGGCATACCCGGTTTTCATGGCCAAGGTGCCAGAGGTCAAGGGCTTTGTGGATGGCGACATCGGGGGTACGATCGTGCTGAGGTTTGATGACATCTTTGCTATGTTTAACCTTCATCCGCTGCACTACACCTTCGTTCGGCTGTTTTCGCTGAGTATGGAGATGTGGATCATTAGAGACAAGACCCCGGACATCGTGATAGTCGACCCCTTCTACATGCGTGCCAAGCACTTGAGCAGCGCTGGGACCGCCAAGTTGCGAAGTTCACACCTCGAAGGCGCTATTCGCAAACCCGGATAAGGATAACTTCCTTGTGGCTTACTTTCCCGAGTAAGTCATCCCATAACCGCCGAGTAACATATGATTTATTAGATTTCGATTGTTCTTTTTTTTCTAACATTCCGTGTTCTGTGCAGTGACACACATTGCACACTCATCCTCCTAAGCCCGAAATATTCCATGGCCACGTATTTCGACCCAACCGTAACTCCAAGATAGACTACACAAATGTCAAGAAAGTTCTTGATGATGTTCTCCCCGGCTACGCCAAATCTGGAGGCACCTTCACCAGGGCAGTTCGTAAGTACGGCAAGCACACCTTCTCACACAATACGAAGTTCTGCTATGTCAAGAAGCCGCTTGGCGGTCAGAAGGATACCTACTACGCCCTCCATTACATGCGGGCGATCGTAAGGGACCATCATCACCTTCTGCTACCAGATAGTCTCAAAGATTGGGCCGAGAGGTTGTCGGTAACCCAGGACGCGGACCTCAGACAAGAATTCTTTCGCATCCAGTCGGAGTTTGCGGACATCATCCATCAAGATGTCCTTCATACCTCGGGGCAGTTCTTCCGCATATATCAACCGTCCAACAGTGAGATAGATGAAACGCTACAAATGCAGGGTGACAACAACCGCGATTTCATGACCATCACGACAGACGGCAGCTTCATCCACGCTCCTGTCCGATGAGTCGAGTCGAAAGTAGTGATGTGTAGTTCTGAAACATTGATTGGCTCATGTTGTAATTAAACTTTAATGAATTCGTATGTCTCTTTGGTTTGGACAGTCGTTCAACTTAGATGTAATCGATGCTATTTATTAGTAGGACCATGAATCGTGCTATCAATGTCTTGCTTTTCTCTTCCGATCCTTTTGTTGCATACTTACATATTGCTTATGTATTGTCTGTTGTTTGGCTTGTGCATAGAGATGCCGTCGTATGTCGTCTACAAGGGTAAGGTTCCCGGAGTCTCTGACGATTTAATCGGGAGGAGTGTCGGAGACAGGTTCACCGTTTCAGCGGTAACAGTTACAAAGGGTACACCACTAGGGCGGAGGCCAAATCTAGATACGCCCGCTATCTAGCGGG
This sequence comes from Aegilops bicornis, assembly GCA_021605145.1. Lineage (NCBI taxonomy): Eukaryota > Viridiplantae > Streptophyta > Magnoliopsida > Poales > Poaceae > Aegilops > Aegilops bicornis. Next base: position 35,008,657 of record CM038674.1, on the reverse strand, counting down.
AGAGAGGAGGGAGCGTTGGAGGAACCGGATGAAGACCAGTTTGATCGCGATGATGCTCATCGTGATGACCGCAGCTCTCTTCTATGTGATGGCAGTTTAGATGATCGATATCGACTTGTAATGTGAAGACAAACTCGATACTCGCGGTCTTGAGACATGAATGTTTTATCTTTGTTCGGTCTTCTGAATTCAGAGACTAATATGATGAATTGTATTCAGAGACTAATCTTCTATTGTATTCGATGATCTGCTGTTGTTGTGTGCTGCTGTCTATATTTTGTCCAATAATATATTTTGTAACTTGTGCAAAAATCAGAAAAGTAAAAAAAACAAATATTCATACTAATGGCGCATCACCTCCAGGTGCGCCATTAGTATGCCAAAGGATACTAATGGCGCATCACAACAGGGTGCCCCATTAGTATGACAAAGCACATGGTTACGTATGGCCCCCCGGGAGGCACACTAATGGCGCATGGTGTTACATACTAATGGCGCACTAGGTGGTGCGCCATTAGTATACCAAATACTAATGGCGCACCAGTGGTGCACCATTAGTAAAAAATACTAGTGGCGTGCTACTAATGGCGCACCGGTAGTGCGCCATTAGTAGGCAAAACTGGTGCGCCATTAGTAGGCCTTTTCCTAGTAGTGAAACTTTAAGCAATTTCTTTTTATATATAAGGTTATTGTCCTCGGGGGTCCTGTCCCATGTACAGAAAACCTACACACAAAGGGGCCCTCTCTCTATTGGCAACGCTCTTGCTCTATTTCAAGTCCGCTCAACAGCTCAAGCAGCTGCGTCGAGATCGGCTGGGTAGCCTTCCGTAATCGGCAACTCACCGACAGTTCGAGCGGCCGCGTTGAGAGCGGTAAGGTTGTTCGCCTGGCAGCAAGTATACCCGGCAGGCTATTGGGGATTCGTCCTCAAGGCGCCGTGGGCTGGGTTATGTGTCGGCAAGCCTATCCGATTAACGTAGGGTCGACATACAAAGGAGGATCAAATAGGACAATAACATGCATCGTTTTCAAAAGTACTGCAGAGTTATATTACATCAATTGTTGCTGCATCTCTAACTAAAGATATAAATTGTCTTGGCCATGAACCTGCAGCTGCAATGAGAAACGGGGTGCCTAATCCCGGCGTTGGCCCTCCACCCTCTCGATTCTGCCGATGTGGCTGATGATGGGCTCGATATGCTCCTTGAGCGTCGCGAGGTCTGCATCCTGTGGCAAGATCTCCATCACGGCGTCGAAGTCGAGGTTGGGGTTCCAGTGCGCCACCTTGGTGAGAACCATGGTCATTGCACCCCGGCAAAGCATCTGGGCCTCATCGACCTGGGAGGCCGCCTGATTGGAGTGGACCTGCTCCAGGGCCCCGAAGAAGAAGATGGTCAGCTTGGTGTTGGGGCTCGCGTTGCGCTCTGGGGTATACCTCACGTTTGGCATCCCCATGGTAGCCAGCTGCATGGTGATCATGTTGACGATGCCTTCGAGGCGCCCGATCCAGCGGTTCTCGCCATCCACAAAATGCTTGTGGTTGGCGGCTTCGTTCTTCCGCAGTTGCCTCTCAGCCTCCAGATCCTTGGGCAGGGTCTCCTCCCGGGCTTTGGCCTCTGAGATCATCCCCTCGAGGCCCTCCAGCTTCAGCTTGATCTCCTTGATGGAGTAGTTGGCGTTGGAAAGCTGCCCGGGCTTGTCGAGGACTGCGCCCTCCGCCTCAACCAGGGCACCATTGAGCGTGTCTTTCTCCTTGGACAGCTTCAGGACCTGATCCTTCAGCTCGTCCCGCTCCACCTCCAGCTCCTTCTCCTTGCCGGCGTGAACTAGAGCCTGGGCATCGAGTGCGTCCCAGTGCTTCTGCTCCAGCTCCTGGGTCCGCTGCACGACGAGCTTCTCCACCAACTCGTCCTTGCCACAGAGCGTTGCGGCAAGTTTGTCCTCACGCATGGCAAGGTCCTCCTCCTGGGAGTTCAGCGTGGCCTGGTGCTGGGCTCGAGCGGCCTTGGCTTCGATGGACAGGTTCTTCGCCGTCCCCTAGGCCTTCTTGATGTCGGCCCGCTTCATGGTGAGCTCCACCCCGCGCTTGGCTAGCTTGCCCTCGGCGGCCTTCAGCTCCTTACAAGCTTGGCAGAACCAAGTTTGCGCCTCGGCGACGCGTCCCTTGAGGTCCACCTCCGCCTTGTCCACCATTGCCATCTTGGACATGGCCTTGTCCAGGAGGGCGCAGTGGAGCGTCTGGAGCTTCCGAAAGCTGCCGCCCATCGCCTGGAGAAGCCGCTCCTCCTGAGAACCGTCACCATCGGCGCTTGGCTCGTCGACGACCTCAAGCCCGGCGGAGGCAAGCACCTCCTCGTCGAACACCTTTCCCTCGATGGGCGCCCTGGAGCTTGACGCCCCTGGAAGGTGGATGAAAAGGTCGTCACTCACCTTCAGATAGCTACCATAACCAGAGGCAGCGGAGGAGGAAGGCTGGTCATCAGCCACCTCCTCCTCGGTAGCGGACTTGCCGGCCTCCTCGGCAGTAGCCTCGTCGAGCTCCCCGAAAGGCCCCTTGGCGGCGTCCTCAGCAGCGTCCTTGGCGGCCCTACTCGGTGGCAATCTTCTCGGCCTCCGCCTCGGTGGCCTTGGCGACATCTTCGAGGACGGTGTCTATGTCCTCCTGGTCCGCCGACGGAGGATCTGGATATCGAGTAGGGGATGAAGCGAAGCCAAGACAAAGATTTAGAAAGAAGAAGAAAGGGCAGGGATGAGGGGCAAATGATGTACCCGTGCCGGGCTGTGTCGTGGTTTTGTCACGGCAGATGTCCTCATGAAAGGACTTAGTCGTGGAGCCATCGCAACGGGTTAGCTTGGAGGGGTTAAAGCGGACAAGGAACGCAAGGGAGTTTTATACTAGTTTGTCCCCTTACGATGAAGGTAAAAGCCTACGTCTAGTTGTGATGGAATTGATGGGGTTTCGATGACCAGGGAGCGAATATGCTTTGCCTGAGTCTTGAGTTGTTGTCTGTTGTCCTGAACTGCCGCCGGGTCGTCCCCTTATATACATGGGATGACGCCCGTCGGTTTATAGAGTCCTGAGGCCGGCTCATAAATGTGTCCGACCCGGTATCTAGTCTTTGTACCTTACAGTACAAGTTACATTGTCAATGCCGGTTTACGTCTACGGGCCTTAAACCGGTTTTGGGCCCTGGGCCTTCTTGAAGCGTCTTCGTCTATCTTCATGGGCTTCAGATATGATAACTACTGATGAAGTTAACCCGGCCTCTCCTGAACGGTTTATGCCCAGTAGTAATATCCCCAACATTAGGCCCCAAATTGATTTGAACAGGTTCATGTCAATCCTTCGTTCTTAAAAAAACTTCATCTTCAACATCTTCTCATAATTTTGTAAACCGTCATGACGTCATCTTCTCGGACCATGTTAAACCGTTGTGACATCATCTGTTATTAAAAACTGTGTATGACCCATCTGAATTAATAGGCCTCCAACAATCGAGGCAACAACTCCACCTTTTTTCCAAATTTCTGGCTCTTCGATTTCCGCGCCTGACACTTATCCATTGCGTTTATAAATAGGGCCGAGGGGTCATTTTCCCCTTTTCCCCCTCATGCCTCTTCGCGCCATTGTCTTCCTCGCGCCGCTCAACTTCTAGAGCTCCGCTGCCACCGTTGACCGTCGCCTCTGCTTCAACTCTGGCCGCTGCATCACCCTGAATGCTCCAGAGAACTGCGGTGCTTCTCCGCTCCTTCATCAACATTGGTAAGTTCTCTGGTCCTCTGCCATAGATCTGTTCTAGGGTTTCGGTGTTCCTCGGTGTTCGTCAGTGTTCATTGCTTGCGTAGTAACCTTTAGATCCAAACCTTGATGTTCATCCTGTTTAATGATAGTCGTAGCTCTCCTTTTTCATCTAACGCACCTTGTTAAAATAGAAGATCCCATCTGAACCTTCATCCACTGCTTCGACACTACTTCTTAGGTCTGAATATATTTCCCTTTTCTGATATACGGTAGATCCAAAGGTATACTACCAATTTGCGAAACCTGTTTGTCCTTCACTTACACATCTGTATATTTGCATCCTCAATGTCAGACTAGGCGGCTTAACTTTGAAAGAATATTGACCCGGTGTACACCATTAGTCCCCTTGTTGAACGGCCAATGTACATCCACTTATAGCCTTTATTTTAGTACATTCTGGTTTAGGATTACCAACTCTGGTTTAGCAACATGCTTATATCCTTGAACCGTTGCATAGTTGTCCACTGTAATTCTTAAACCGGTAACTGTCGTGTTGTAGATCATTCATTGCCATGGCCAAGAAAGTGTATGAATGCAACTGGGCCCCTTCTCGTGTAATAGAGGAACAGTTAGACAACCTTGTCAGAATGGGCGCTTTGACCCAGAAAGGTATCATTCACTGGAGGGTCCCTGGCCCGGAATGTCCTCCTACACCCAAGGACGGAAAGGTTGTTGTATTTGCTGATCACTTAAGTCGGGGTTTCAACCCTCCTGGTTCAAAAAAATTCCGGGACGTACTGGCCAGCTTTCCACTGCGTCCACAAGACATCGGTCCTAACTCGGTGACCAATATCTGCCATTTCCAAGTTTTTTGTGAGGTTTATCTTCAAGAGGAACCCACAGTAGAACTATTTAGGGATTTCTTTCACCTAAACCGTCGCACGGAATTCAAAGACGGACCCAACACAGAATTGGGTGGAATGGCGGTTCAAAAGAGAAAAGAAGTCATCTTTCCTCATCCCAGTCTCCACAATCACCCCAAAGAATGGAACCAGACCTGGTTTTATTGCAAGGACACGTCTCCAGCTGATGAAAATCCCTTGCCGGGTTACCGTCCTGAACGTCTGAGCAAAACACATCCTCTTCCTCAAAGACAGACCACCAAAGAAAGGGCCAAATATGCTCCTCAACTATCAAAGCTCAGGGCCTTTATGGCAAACAGTTTGACAGGAGTTGATTTTGCGAGCTGCTGGATAAGCTGGAGCGTTTTGCCCTGAAGCCGACGCCCCGGTTTGATGTGTGAGTATACTGGGAATTTGAAGGATGCTCAGCGGCACATTGATATTCAGCTTACAGATGACGAAGTCACTGAAGGTATAAAAAAGATGCTGAATGAACCGGAGGATGTCTGTACCTAAACCGGACTATAAGAATCATATAGCTTGTTTATCTGAAATTGTTTTCTGTCCCAACATTCTCTGAAAGTGTGTTTATTTTCTTGACAGGGTGATGATCCGTTCTGGAACAAGGAACCCTCGCAAGACAAAACAGCGAAGCCAACCCGTCGAAAAAACCAAAGTTGTAAAGAAACTTGCCAATAGGAAGAGGACCACTGCATCTTCCGATCCACCTGTTGACGATGATGTGGGTCACCCGGATTTAGAGGTAGAACTTGACTCACTTGGTTCATTTTTCATACACCTTATTGATGATTATTATTCTCAGGACGACGCTGAAGTCAGTCATGCCGATGCTGTAGGGGTAATCATTCTTTCCTCCGATTCAGATCCTTTGCCATCAGTAAAAACCCGTCGAGCAAACCGGAAAGTTCAATTTTCTCATCCTCTTGCTTACTTGGATCCGAACTTTCTTGTGAAGACACAACAGCACGAGGCTCGCCACACAACTCGACACAGCGGTCAGGTAGTTACCTCCGCCGGTTTACCGAACAGTCCGGTTCGGAAACACCGTTCAGAGGTCTCTTATTCTCTTGACACTTCACGCCCTAAAGCGGGTTGCTTTCGTCAAACTCTTAATCCATCTGATTCCAATTATCAGGGTACTTCCCACTCATCATCTGGTGAATCGTCTGCCACAAAGCTTCCACCGCTTAAAACAGTGCTTGGGTGAGTCATATTCTTACTTATATTCTTGATATGTTGCTTAATATATACTGTACTGACCCCTATTTTTATTTTCCTCAGTGCCAAGCCCAGACCCAGCAAGAAGGCTTGTCTGAATAAACCGACAGAGGAAGACACAGCTGCTGAACCGGAGAACATACCAGATCCTGAACAAGCCAACATTGACGATATGCTGAATGATCCACCTCCTCAAGAACATGACTTTGTTGCTGAGCAGGCAGAAATTGATGCCACCGGCCATGCCGACCAACCAACAAGCCCCATCCGGACTGATAATCCGGTCAGTCCAGCAAAAAATGCTAACAAACCGACAACTCCAGTACGAGCTGCTGAGGAGAAAGACAATGTCGTTTTGATTACTGGCATTGGCCATTCAAACCCAGGAAATCCTATTGCTTTGTTAAGGCACATTTCCAAAGAGGAATTTTCTGCAATTGGCAAAGGCAAATGGAATGCCGATCTGTCCACTTTCGCTCATCTGAATGCTCAGGATCTTCATTCCGGCTATCTGAACCGTCTATATACCAGTCGTCACTATGAAGTTGGCTTGGTGAATATGATGAAGGAACGATATGAGGTAATTTCATAAGTGGTGCTCCCTTATTTTTTAGCTGCAGCTTATCAAACTCCAGTAGCCCCCAAGTGACGGTTTAAGATATCAATCTAAACCGGGACTTAGTAAAACTTTAATGCTTTGCTTCTGAACTTCACTGAAGTAGCCCCCAAGTGCCGATTTAACTTTGTAACAATGAATAGGGACTTTGTATAAGAAACTCCCTTATCAGTATTTGAGGAGCAAATATCCATTAGCCCCCAAGTGCCAAGTTGAATACTTTTATTATGCTTGAGACTTGTAGAAAATGTATGATGAAGAGAATATATGCATTAGCCCCCAAGTACCGAGGGCATAACTTGTTATGGGCTTGGTACTTCAAGTATGTAATGTCACCTCACCATATGACTGTCTCTTTGTAGACTGAGCTGAGTAAGAAAGATAGCCAAACCGCTGATCTCCAGGAGAACCTTAAATTGCAACAAGCTGAAACCTCCAAAGCGAAGGAAGAATTGACCAGCGCTTTAAGCACTATGGAGAAACTGAAAGAAGTCTTCAACAAGGAACGGACGGATTGGGAAAGTGAAAAATCCGATTTGATCATAAGGGCTGAGAAAGCAGAAGCCGCTCTTAAACTGGTGGTTGATGAACTGACCAGCGTAAAGCGGCAGGTTCATGCCATGACCGCAGCTGTGTTTGGTAAGCATTCTTAACTCCCGATTTGACCATATCCTTTCATTTATCTGCCGATTTTCTAATCCTTGCAATGATACAGGAACTCGTATTGGCCACTTGGGATCTGATGTTCGGATGAAGTTAAAAGCAGCCTATACTCTGATAGAGCAGCTGTATACCAAGCGAAGTGGATCATATATACTGCTTCTCACAACAATCCTCCTCCCACCTTGATTAAGGATACCTTAGAAAGGTTATCCATGCTTCCTGCCCGGGTTGACGAACTGAAAAAGTCTGCTGCTAGGACGGGCACTTTGGCTTCACTGATCCGCGCAAAGGCATGGGTACCTGACCTTGATCCAATTGAAGCGGCCCAAGGTTATCCCAGTTTGAAGGAAGACGGGACGAAATTTGGTGAAGATGATCTCTTGGCTTGTCAATTAGTTGAAGAAGCGGACTTGTCATACTATCAAGCAGACTATGACGACAAGAACAAGCGGGTTGCTGCACCAATCCCCGAAGCTCAGAATCTTATCCCGCCAATCCGTCAGCACACTTATGCCCCTGACATTGAACGGTCCACGCTGATAAGTGATGAAGCTATATTCCAAGCCCTAACTGGGATCGGCTAGGCAACTGTTGATTTCCAGCCACTGGGTAGAGAAGAAGAAGCTAAACCGGCGCGAGATTATCCGCAACCGTCAGGCCAAGCTGGTGACCAATCATGAACCGGAGGCCGGTTTAGTCTTGCACATGCTGCGGCATGTATTTGAGAAAACAATTATCCTTTTGGGCACAAGAACGGCTTGTAATAGGCTAGTTAAAACATTTGGTCTGGTATGCCTTCATGCATTCTTATCTGATTGCTCAAACCAACATGCTTTATGAGATCCATAGATCATAGCAATCTTTTTTAAGCTGTTCCTGCAGATAAAAAGCTCAAAGCGCCCTGGCGGTTTACCGCCGGGCGGGTCATGATACTCATACATATATATACCACCAAGGTGTATAACCAAGGCGATAAAAAATAACTAAACACAGACATATATCACTACTGGAATCTGGCACTTTGCCATCTGCCATGGCAGATGGTAGAGGCATGGTCGGCGGATGGCAAAGGCTCTGCCATCTGCCAGCAGATGGCAAACAGTTCGTCTGAAACCCTGCCGGTAAAGGCTTCTTTGCCATCTGCTGGCAGATGGCAAAGCCTCTCAACGGGGTTAGCACCGTTAGAAGGCTAACGGCATACTTTGCCATCTGCCAGCAGAGGGCAAAGGCTGCAGGCTCTTTGCCGTCTGCCAGCAGATGGCAAAGGCTGAATGCTTTGCCGTCTGCCAGCTGATGGCAAAGGCTACACGCTTTGCCGTCTGCCAGCAGATGGCAAAGAGTCCAAATAGGCCAGCCCAAACAGGCCTCTTTGCCATCTGCCAGCTGATGGCAAAGCTCTTTGCCATCTGCCAGCAGATGGCAAAGTGACTATATTGCCCCATTTAATTTTGTTTTCTTATATCAATTCATTTTCACGTAAATCAAACACAAATATATTTATATGACCAATATAGCATATTCAATGATATTACCAATAGTCATGAACACATATGTATCCAACACATGTTACCAATAGTAGCAAGTTTCATCCGTACATATACATAGTTTCATCAATATTACAGTTTCATCCATAGGTAGCAAGTTTCACAAGGTCAAAACAAAAACTAAATACAAGCACTCCATCAACCCAAGCTTCCGTGATCTTAAGCAAATCTGTAAAATGGGAAAGAAGAAAGTTAGAGAAGAAGACTAGAAGAATAAGATTATTATGGTGCAACTAAAATGTGAAGATTATTATGATGCAACTTATATCTATAAAGTAGGTCATTTTGGAGCTAAGTATAGTTATTATGTCATTTTTGAGCTACCTAAGCATACTAAGTCATTTTGGTGTAAAACATGCTAAGGTCATTCTAGAGCTAAGTAAGTTTATTATGTCATTTTGGAGCTAGCTAAGCATGTGAAGTCATTTAGGAGCTAAAATATGTCATTTCATAAGCATATTATGTCATTTTAGAGTTAGCTAAGCATATTAATTGATTTTGGAGGAAAAGATGCTAAGTATAGGTCATTTTAGAGCTATCCTAGGTTAAATAGGTCATTTTTAAGCTAGCTAAGCATATTAAGTCATTTTGGAGGAAAAATGCTAAGTATAGGTCATTTTTGAGCTATCCTAGGTTAAATATGTCATTTTGGAGCTAGCTAAGCATGTGAAGTCATTTAGGAGCCAAACTATGTCATTTCTTAAGCATATTATGTCATTTTAGAGCTAGTTAAGCATATTAACTAATTTTGGTGGAAAAGATTCTAAGTATAGGTCATTTTGAAGCTAGCTAAGCATATTAATTCATTTTGGAGGAAAAAATGCTAAGTATAGGTCATTTTAGAGCTATCCTAGGTTAAATAGGTCATTTTGGAGCTAATTAAGTTTATTATATAATTTTTGAGCTAGCTAAGCATATTAAGTCATTTTGGAGGAAACAATGCTAAGTATAGGTCATTTTAGAGCTAGCCTAGGTTGAATAGGTCATTTTGAAGCTAAGTAAGTTTATTATGTCATTTTGGAGCTAGCTAAGCATATGAAGTCATTTAGGACCTAAAATATGTCATTTCTTAAGCATACTATATCATTTTAGAGCTAGCTAAGCATATTAAGTGATTTTGGAGGAAAAGATGCTAAGTATAGGTCATTTTAGAGCTATCCTAGGTTAAATAGGTCATTTTAAGCTAGCTAAGCATATTAAGTCATTTTGGAGGAAAAATGCTAAGTATAGGTCATTTTAGAGCTATCCTAGGTTAAATATGTCATTTTGGAGCTAATTAAGCTTATTATGTCATTTTGGAGCTAGCTAAGCATGTGAAGTCATTTAGGAGCTAAACTATGTCATTTCTTAAGCATATTATCTCATTTTATAGGTAGTTAAGCATATTAACAAATTTTGGAGGAAAAGATTCTAAGTATAGGTCATTTTGAAGCTAGCTAAGCATATTAAGTCATTTTGGAGGAAAAAAATGCTAAGTATAGGTCATGTTAGAGCTATCCTAGGTTAAATAGGTCATTTTGGAGCTAATTAAGATTATAATTTAATTTTGAGCCATTAAGCATATTAAGTCATTTTGGAGGAAACAATGCTAAGTATAGGTCATTTTAGAGCTAGCCTAGGTTGAATAGGTCATTTTGAAGCTAAGTAAGGTTATTATGTCATTTTGGAGCTAGCTAAGCATATGAAGTCATTTAGGACCTAAAATATGTCATTTCTTAAGCATACTATATCATTTTAGAGCTAGCTAGGCATATTAAGTCATTTTGGAGGAAAAGATGCTAAGTATTGGTCATTTTAGAGCTATCCTAGGTTAAATAGGTCATTTTTAAGCTAGCTAAGCATATTAAGTCATTTTGGAGGAAAAATGCTAAGTATAGGTCATTTTAGAGCTATCCTAGGTTAAATATGTCATTTTGGAGCTAATTAAGCTTATTATGTCATTTTCGAGCTAGCTAAGCATGTGAAGTCATTTAGGAGCTAAACTATGTCATTTCTTAAGCATATTATGTCATTTTAGAGCTAGTTAAGCATATTAACTAATTTTGGAGGAAAAGATTCTAAGTATAGGTCATTTTGAAGATAGCTAAGCATATTAAGTCATTTTGGAGGAAAAAATGCTAAGTATAGGTCATTTTAGAGCTATCCTAGGTTAAATAGGTCATTTTGGAGCTAATTAAGCTTATTATGTAATTTTTGAGCTAGCTAAGCATATTAAGTCATTTTGGAGGTAAAAATGCTAAGTATAGGTCATTTTAGAGCTAGCCTAAGTTGAATAGGTCATTTTGGAGCTAATTAAGCTTATTATGTAATTTTTGAGCCAGCTAAGCATATTAAGTCATCTTACATCTTTAAGAAGTTGATCCCCACTTCTACCAATTCTCTCCACATGCAGCCCGTCCACATCATCATCTAGCCACCTCAGCAATTTCCACCCACGTCACTTCATCTCTTCGTTTTTTTCTCCACGTTCACACGTAGCACCGCTTGCTGTCATATTTTTCCTGAAGGTTTTTTACATGAATGTGGCTTCGCCATCGCTATTACAACCCACGAGAGGCCTGCAATACTACGAGATGACCCCTCGGTGCTCCACAATCCACGCCCCTCCCGTTCTGATCTCCGTTCCTCGACCAGTGGAAGCGGAAGCAAACCTCCCAAAAACGAAACGTCTTGAATCCCTCATAAGCTGGCCTCCCTGTCCTCCATCCCCACCATCTCAACCCCCACGAGGCGACGGATGCAAGAAGCCAACCTCCACTAGGGTTTACGGCGGCCGTCCCGGGGCAGAACCAACGAGTATGATGGCGATGGTGGAGCACCGTCCGGACCTCAAGAAGATCGATCTAGAGGCTGGGTGGGGCATCAATAATCTCATCGATATCCTCAAGGGCAAGCCGGAGCCGAAGTTCAGCTTCGAGGACTAAATGAGGAAGACATGTAATTCGACTCCATCGCCTCCTCCCTCCGGACATGCGTCGGCTAGGCCGATTCATTCTAAACTTCTAATCCAATGTTGATCTAGGTAACCCCTGTTTTTCTCTATATGTACTAGGGCCGATTTGTTCTAATCCGGCTCTGATCTAAAGTTTCCGGCTGCCCTGTTTTTCTTTATTTGTCGCACATCATGATATACAACATCTGCACTACTTGCAACAGTTCTACTACAAGTAGCGTGAATTCTTCGAGGAGTACATCCGTGCCATGGTGAGATGGTTTCCTTGCTCCCAGTAATGCGTTCATGTCGTATCATGTTTTCAGATTATCCTTTGTTTTATGTGTGTGCGGATGATGTTGGTTCCCTGCATGTTGAATCAAAGAGTAGTCTGATTTTGTTTTGGTTTCATTACACGCACCTATAGATTTGCATCTACATGTCTTACTAGGTGTGAATCTGATTGTGTTTTGGTTTCGTACATGCACCTATGCATGGATTTGCTTATACTATTTATTAACACATAATCAGACCATGTTAAGTTATTTTGTTCCTTGACAATTTAAAACAAACGTTTCTTTTGTAATTCCATCATAGTATCTTTTATGTAGGTAGTTACAACCCAAAGTATAAATAACTTTCGATTTACACTTGACTGTGGATTCAGGTCAGGTTATATATGTTCAATCTTTCTAGGGCCAAACAAATGGCATCAAGATGCTGGAAAGATTGGAGAAGTACTATATCTAACCAGGTCAGGTCAGGTTATATATGTTCCATCTTTCAGGTTAGGTAGTTACACTTGACTGTGGTTTCGTGTCTGGAATTCTGGTCCTCTTGACCTTTTGTTGCAATATACTTGACCAATGTCATTAAATAGATGAATTAATCCAATAATTCTGCGCTCAATCCCTCCGGACAGCCAGGCCAAACTGAACCGGTTTATCTCTTCTTCTCCAATAACATTTGAGGTGAGTGTCGCAGCTTGAAATAGCCATTACAAACTCATAAATTAATGGGCATCTGAGGAGACACACAATGGGCTTTAGAATACCATTCTCGATATGAATCTTGCCATCAACTCCTTACCTAGAACCTCCATGTAGTATTTCTGATGCTTACTTAATGATCATCATCTTTTTTGGTCGAGGGTCTTGACCATCATCGATATTGAAAGTTAAAGTGGACACATTCATTGTTCCCGATGGAATAAATTTTCATTCTTTAGACTTTTCATTTATTCTATTGCTATACTATTATCCATTGGTTCACATCTCAAAATGTCATTTTGTTGGTTTTTGAGAGTTGCAGGTTAGTGATTCTTTGACGTTGCTGCATTGGTATTTGGTAGTAGATTATAAGTTCAGTAAAACTAGGTGACATTTCTGTACAAGTTTTCGTGTAGGTGACAACATTTTTCTTTCTCCTATAGTTATTTTGTTCTGGAATATAGTTATGAGTTACTTGCATTTTGATGTTACTCCACGAATAAGAATAATTGTTCGTATCGTGTAACATGATAAGCGCGCATTACATGGATCAACATACAAATTTATTACTTTTAGCTATATGCTCATTCTGATTCACTCTTTTCATTTATATAACAGCAAGTGTCATCACTTAAAGACTTTGTTTCGAATATTTTGTATTAACTCTTCATTTCAAATTCTTTGTATTAACACTACTGTTACAACTCGGTGCAAGCACTCATTTGAATGATATGTTTTCCCCACAAAAATAGAAATGCTTTGACGCACATGATTAACTATTTTTTTACACGTCGTTTCTCTCCACATTAGAAATTTTATCAAAAATGCCCCGCAGCAACGCACGGGGATTCATCTTGTTTTGGAGGAAAAGATGCTAAGTATAGGTCATTTTAGAGCTATCCTAGGTTAAATATGACATTTTTAAGCTAGATAAGCATATTAAGTGATTTTGGAGGAAAATGCTAAGTATAGGTCATTTTAGAGCTATCCTAGGTTAAATATGTCATTTTGGAGCTAATTAAGCTTATTATGTCATTTTTGATCTAGCTAAGCATATTGAGTCATTTTGGAGGAAAAAGTGCTAAGTATATGATTATGTCGCTAGTATCCATATGGCAGAGAACCCGGGCCGACATGACTAGTCATAGAACCATGGTGGCACAAACGTACAGGGACAGGCATACATGACCCAGCAATGCACGTGTCGGTCATCGACGAGTGCAACCACGTCGTAGCAAGCTACAAGGACTTCGGTGATACACCGCGTGACATTTCCCCGTACGGACAGACACAGGAGCAAAGAAGGACACATGCCGGTCAATCCATGTGTTCCGGAGCAGTAGCGAACTACCATGGCTCAGTGGAAGCACTAGGAGGCATTTCCCTATATGGAAGGCTACCAAAGGCACATGACTAGGTGTTGAATTGGAACGCCCTCGATGTGGCTATATCTCCCATGTCTGAAAGCACGACTTAGAGGCATAACCGCATTGAAAGTAATGTCGCAAGTAAGGTAATCTTCACACAACCCATGTAATACATAAGGGAAAGAGATACATAGTTGGCTTACAGTCGCCACTTCACACAATACATAAATAAACATCCATCATTCAGATTACACTCAAGGTCCGACTACGGAACCAAAATAAAAGAAGATGCCCCAAATGCTACACAGATCCCCGATCATCCCAACTGGGCACCACTACTGATCATCAGGAAAAGACACATAGTAACGACCACGTTCCTCGTCGAACTCCCACTTGAGCTCGGTTGCATCACCTGCACTGGCATCGTCGGCACCTGCAACTGTTTTGGTAGAATCTATGAGTCACGGGGACTCAGCAATCTCACACCCGCGAGATCAAGACTATTTAAGCTTATAGGAAGGACAGAGTTGTGAGGTGGAGCTGCTGCAGTTTACTAGCATATGTGGTGGCTACATTCGCAAAAGAGAGCGAGAAGAGAAGCAAAGCACGGTCGTGAAGCTAGTAGCGATCAAGAAGTGATCCTGAACTACTTACGTCAGACATAACTCCAACACCGTGTTCACTTCCCGGACTCCGCCGAGAAGAGACCATCACGGTTACACACGCGGTTGTTGTGTATTTTAGTTAAGTTCAACTTCGGGTTTTCTACAACCGGCCATTAACAAATTCTCATCTGCCTCATAACCGTAGGCACGGCTTTCGAAAGATAATACCCTGCAGGGGTGTCCGAACTTAGCCCATTATAAGCTCTCACGGTCAACGAAGGATATTCCTTCTACCGGGAAGACTCGATCAATCTCGGAATCCCGGACTACTAGACATTTCGACAGCAATGAAACAAGACCAGCAAAGCCGCCGAATGTGCCGACAAATCCCGATAGGAGCTACACATATCTCGTTCTCGTGGCACACCGGATTGTCCAAGCTTCCGACAGGCCATCTCGTAGTTGCCCCCGATGGCCACCGGCGGTCGACAGGTTGGACCGGCACTCAGAGGAGAACTGGCCCGGGTTAAAATAAAGATGGCCCTTGGGCTCATGAAACCCGGAGAAAAAGGCTTAGGTGGCAAATGGTAAAACCAAAGTTGGGCCTTCTTTGGAGGAGTCTTATTCAAAGCGAACTGTCAAGGGGGTCCCATAAATCACCCAACCGTGTAAGGAACGCGAAATCAAGGAACATAATACCGGTATGACGGAAACTAGGGCGGCAAGAGTGGAACAAAACACCAGGCTTAAGGCCGAGCCTTCCACCCTTTACCAAGTATATAGATGCATTAATTATAGCATATATATTGTGATATCCCCAACAAGTAAGTATGTTCCAACAAGGAACAACATCTCCATGTTCCAACAAGGAACAAATTTCATCTTCACCTGCAACTAGCAACGCTATAAGAGGGGCTGAGCAAAGCGGTAACATAGCCAAACAACAGTTTGCTAGGAAAAGGATGGTTAGGGGCTGACATGGCAATATGGGTGACATGATAAGCAAGTGATAGGCATCGTAGCATAGGCATAGCAAAAGAGCGAGCATTTAGCATAGCAAAGATAGAAGTGATTTCGAGGGTATGGTCATCTTGCCTGCAAGGTTCTCGTGAGTTGTCGAAAGCTTGATCCTCGTAAGCGTTCTCAACAGGTTCCTCGTTCACGTACTCGCCTCCGGCTCTACCCAAAGCAAGAACACAAACAATGGAACCACAATAAATCACGGTGCAATGCACAAGCAACATGATGCAAAACATCACATGATATGCGAGATGTGATATGCAATGCGTATGCGCGCTCCGGAAGGAAAATGATGAACCAGGCATTAACTTGGCAAACCAGGTATGCCGCTGGAAAGATGAGATGATTTCGGTTGAAATCGATATAAAGATCACCGGAATCGGATGCACGGTTTGCAAATGACAAGCAAAACAAGAATGGCACAAAACTGCCATTAACAGCATGATACCACATAGCAAGCAACAAGAAATTAAGCTACTGAGCCAAACATACCAACAAAGTATATGGCAGGGATCTACTCAAGATGCTTGACAAAAGATGAACACTGAGCTGCAGCTAATTCACAACATAACAGGTCCAAACAAGCATGGCAAAAGTGCAAAACATATCAGCTTCACAGACTTAGTGAAATTACTGAACATGGCAGAAACAGCATCAGGAAGCAATGTTCAGAGCAAGCAAACAACATAACACAGGAACTTATCATAGCAAAACAAGGCATGGAATGAATCTGCTCAAAGCATAGAACAAAAGTCCCTTACTGACCATAAGCCAAAAAGGATCAGAAAATATAATAACACCCATGTCAAAGTAGCAAGTTTCGTTAACAGATTCAGCAACAGGGCATGACAAAAACAGATAACAAGTAGGCATGTTTAAGAGCTCGATGCACTCACTACAGAGCATTACATGATAAACTAAGCATGCATACATCAAGAAGACATGGCATAGAAGTTATTCATGGCAAGAACAACATCATAGCATACACAGATCAACTACAACAACCTTGGCAAAATTGAATAACATGTAAACAATCTGCCAGGAAACATTTTATAGCAAAAGTAGAGCTCGATTGACTCAAGCTATGGCACTCGATAATTGCAAACAAGGGCATGGATGGAGAGATCATAATCATATGTTCAAAACATGCTTACTTAAGTATCTCAAAATATGCATGGATCTCTCGGTAGCATCAAGTTAACATGGCATCAAAATATCATCAAAACAGGGGCTGAAATCAGCAACATCATGACACCTAGTTTGCATGCTTGTGCTAGTCACCACATAGATCAAAAAAAGATGGCATGGCATATTACGAAACACATGTAGGACTCAAGATCATAGGGTGCACACATCAATCATGACAAAATGACAAAGTGCATGTTACATTAAGAAAGCAAACCCGACATCACATAGCCCTCTTACAACAGCATTTAGGGAACCAAGATGAGCTCAAATGAAAATGATGCAATGAGATTAAATGATCTAATTATCGAGGCGAAAATTTTGACATATTACACGCACGAAACGGAGCTACGGGTGCAGAGTTATGGCACGACGAAAATGCAACAAAATATCTCAGAAATAAAGACTTGGGATTTGGGGGGGGAGAGAAAGTCAACCCTCCGGATCCCGATCGGATCGAGGCCGGAGCTCGTCGGGGCGATGCGACCGGCGGCTTGCCGGAGTAGCGTCGGGGAGGACGAGGCCGGAGGAGGAGGAGGCGGGGCCGGCCGCAGGCGGCGGCCGGCCGGGGCGGCGGCGAGGACCGGCCGGGCGGAGGCGGCGGCGAGAGGGCGACGGCGGGGCGCTGCCCGGGAGGCGGCGGCGACTGGCCGGAGCGGGCGCGGAGGCGCGGGCGACGGGCCGGGGGCCCCAGACGGGCCAGGCGGGCCGGGCGGCGTGCGGGCGCCGGGCGCCACGTGGCGGCGATAAGCGGTCTGGCAGCGATTGCCCGGCCGACCGGACGTGTCCGGGGGCGCGGGGTGGAAGAAGGCTAGGGTTTGATCCGGAATTTGAGGGGGGTGGCTATATTTATAGGTAGAAGGAGCTAGGAAGCTCCAAATGGAGTGTAGTTTTCGCCCACACGATCGTGATCCGACGACGGAGAGCATGGAAGTGACTTAGATGGGTTATTGGACTATTTTGAAGGGGTGTTGGGCTGCAACTTAAAAGAGGCCTTTGCGAGAGTGCAGTACCAAACGAGCTCCAAATGACCCGAAACTTGACAGGTGGTCTACCGGTGGTATACCAAGGCCACTTGACAAACCTCGGTCCATTCCGAGAAAGTTTAGTACCCGCTCACGGAAAAACGTAAAGGGGACGCCGGGGGACATAGGAGTGCCGGATTGCAAAACGGACAACGGGAAAAATGCTCGGAATCATGAGACAAACACGTATGCAAATGAGATGCACATGAAGACATGATATGAAATGCATGACATGGACAAAATGCAAAAAGAAGAAAAACCCAACCACGGAGGGAATATCATATCACAATGCCGAAAATGGCAAGAGTTGGAGTTACAAATATGGAAAGTTACATCCGGGGTGTTACATGAATCCCACACATACAATGCATTCCAAACATACACATGTTATGCACGATATGTGTAGATACAACATGGCATCACAACAAAACTCTATTAAGCAAAACACTTGGGAAACTTACCGGCATCACGGAGGTGTAGGTGTAGGTTTAGGTGTAGGACCGGTCGCGCCCAAAGGGCGCATTTGAGAAGGATCAGTCGATGCTTGTCGGGAGTTACGCTGCACCAAAGATTATTTCCAATGTATCGTTAGCATGATGCAACTCAAATGTGAAGACTAGTAACTACTGACCGTTCAAATGAAACTCACCGTTCCCGCCGGAGAAATGACTGGCATCGGCGGAGGGGTCTGGCCGTTCTTCTCGCACATGGACTGCACATTTGGTTTTGACGAGTCAGTCATATTAGTTACTAATGAAAGGAACATTGCGTGCATGATTTAGCTAATATGCAGAAGAAACTTACCACGAAGAGCTTGTACATGGCCCGGTTAGCCAAGTCGTTCCGGTTCCTCTCCTCCTCCAACAGCCTAGCCGTCCTCTCCTCATTCTCCCTGTCCATCTCCGCTGCCTGTCGGTCCCTCTCCGCCAACTGCCGTTCCCTCTCCTCAAAAGCAGCCTGGGTCTTCACTCTCTCTGCCTCAATAGCAGCCTGCAACACCACTCGTTAGCATTGTAATCATCGACGACCGCAAAAACAATGTAATGGAGGAAAGGCTCGAGTCCGTATAACAAACCTGGAATTCGATTTCCACCGGTCAGAACGAGGCGGTATCTCGTGATCGAGCTGGTCTGGGGCTTCTTGATCTGCGGGAGAGTGCTACTACAACGTATCAGTCCATTACCAATGGCTAACGAGCCATGGGACCTCCCGCCACCAGATAGCATCACCAGCTCTGGATCAAGAGGCCGACTCGGGTTAAAGTCCGGCCCTTTCCTCGCCTTCCCCTGCTTAACATACTGCACCATCTTGTGGTGGGAGGCCTCATTGATGAAGTTCTTTGCATTTTCGAGGTCAGACTCAGAGAATGCCTTGGCCTTCTTGTACGATGCAATATTGGACATGCCATAGAGGTCGAACAGCTCTGGCACTGGAGCCTTGTTGTGTTTTGACTAAAAGAGAGGAACAGAGTATTAGTTAAGGACTCAAGCTAGCACAAAGAATGAATTTGCATGAATCATGAAGCAAACCACACATACCCAGTTTTTTCCTGTACCCATGTAGGTCGACGCTGCCTAGATGGTGTGGCACACCTTTCATTTTGAAACGCTTCTCCTTTGCTATGTTGTGGGCGACGCGCCATTGGGGAGAGCACCACTCATCCACCAACACCTCCCAAAGCAGTCCATCTTGTCCGCACATCATCTCGGGGGCACCTAAGTTAAGCAAGAGAAATTTGAGCGCTACGCCTACGAATCAAATCAAGGAAACTAAGTACAAGGCCTTAAGAATAGGTAAATACCTTCATGTACTTCTCCTTACTCAGATACTTGTCCCGGCACTTCTGTTTTATCCTCCTAATACTAGTCTCTGCTAAGTAGTCTCGAACAGCCTGCGTTCGAGCCTCGTGCCGAAAGTTTCCAAGTAGGCGCCTGCACTCGGCGTCGATAACCCGAGCCGCTGACCTCCTCCATCCTCGGCCAAGACCTGTAGAAGGTCTGCAATCAAAAAAGAAAACACGGATTAGAAGATCTGCAATCAAAAAATAAAACACATGTAGAAGGTATGCAATCAGAGAAGAAAACACAACGTAAATGGCAAAGGAGAAATTACCCAAAACGTGGCGATCACAATGTCAGCCACCGTGTCACACTCAACATCTGCTCCGGCGGGGCCGGGGCAGCCAAGTAGTGCTCCCAGGTCATTCCTAGCTCTGGGACCCGGCCCTCACCGGGCAATGTGACCCACCCCGGGAAGCATCAAGCGACAAATCACACCAAGGACAGTGTTGGGCTCATGGACACCATCTTTGTGTGTCCAAGAACTACAGTATCACAAGGCCAACGCATTAGATATTCAAAGAAACGTCAAGGCAAAATGATAAAACAAGAGTAAATGCACTTACATCTCCTCGTTAGGCGCAATCAACCACCTCTGGTCGGGGGCTTCCGGGGTGGGCGGGAGTTTTGTACGACCACGCTGGTAGAATTTGCGCCCCTCAACCCACTCACCCTCGCTATAGCTATCAGGACTGTAGTCTCCACCCTGAACACAACCATGTGCACTCGACTCCGTCCAGTCCTCCCATGGGCTCGGCTCCGACTCAGCGTGACCCCGTCTGAGCTCCGGAGTCTCGTGGGGCGAAGACTCGGCGGCCCGAGGCTCGTCGGCCGTAGGCGCGTCTGCCATAGGCTCGTTGGCCGGAGGCTCGTGGAGTGGAGTCCGAGACGGGTCCACCTCAGATGGCTCGATCTCAGACGGAGCAGCCCTGTGGTCGGGTGACTCAGCTGGGGGTGGCGGCGAGGAAGGCGTAGCAGCCTTCCTACCTCTCCCGACGCCACGTCCACCTCTAGCAGCCTTCTCCTTCTTCTTACCCCCCCGACCTCTCCCGGCCGAAGAAGAAGCGACCGTCGCTGGACTCTGCAAACTGAGATCTAGCGCTCTCCGGAGGCTATGGGGGGGGAATGGAACTACCCCTCCCACCACGCGCCGAGGTAGGAGCCCCGAGCGCCTCTCGACCGCGCCCACCATCTGTCAACACCTGGAATGACAAAGAGTAAACCTAAATTAGTACAACATAAAAAATGAATACACGACATGACTAATAATATGTATATAAATTCATTTTAGAGGAATAAATGCTAAGTATAGCTCATTTTAGAGCTAGCTAGGTTAAAACTTGAACTAATTAATAATATATATGTATATAATAATAATGGAATACTGACATGAACTATAATATTAATCTTCATCGTCATCATTAATAAATGCATCATCGTCTATATATGCTTCGGGGTTAATAAATGCATCATCCTTATCACTATCAGTAATGACGTGCTCGTCATCATCATCATCATCAATAAATTCATCAACATCTGGAAGGCCTCCTGCATGTAATCGGTCAAGCATTGACAGGTCATCTGCAGCAGTAACCTATTCTTGTTCCGGCTCTTCTTGTTCCTGCTCAGGCTCGGATTCACTGCCGCTGTCTACTTGAATGTTATGAGGTGAGCGGTTCTTGAAACGTTTTTTGGAAAGACGCGTTTCTTGGAACAATTCTCCTTCATATGTGTCTGGATTAACGTGAGGTTCATAATCCTCTTCATTGGGGGGAGGTGGTCTAACACGTGGCGGCACTTCATAAACGACATCCCAACCTTCGAGATTTGGATCACTTTGGCAGGCCCACGGTAGATAGAAAACTTGGGTTGCCTGTTGAGCCGTAATATAGACATCGGGAACATCCAAATGGGTGCTTAGTTTGATTTCGACTAGCACTAGATGTTCATGAGTCCTTCTAGTCTCTTTCGGCTGGAACCAATGACATTTGAAGACTACGACGTTCGGTGGGTTTGCACCATAGAATAGAAGTTCATAAATTGCTTCAACTCTTCCATAATACTCGGTATCTCCTTCACGATAGCGTAGACACAACAATTTGTAGGCTTTCGTCGGCCATAGATAACTCTTTGCCATAGGTATGAAAGCGATACCCGTTGATGTCGTGGTTTGTCAAATGAATGGACCTTATAGTCAAAACCATTAGCGACTTGTCTCAATTCGCGTCCATAGACTCTGAACTAGCCTACAAGTTTAATACGAAAGGATTGTTGCATTAGCCAGAAATTAGAAGAAGAAATGAAATGGTCTAATGGAAATTACCGTTTGTTTGAACCAAGAGATGAAACCTGGATAGCCGCCTCCATGCATTGCTAGAAGCTCATACTCTTCGACGGAATCCTTTTGGATAACCGCTCCATACGAGAATTTGGCGATGTATCGACTGTATCAAATATCCAGGAATAAGAGCAGTTCAAACGAAGTAGAGGTTGCGAAACAATGTACCGAGAACTTACTCGATGCATGGTCAAGCTTCATTAGATTGTTCAAGATATACAACGTAATGGTCCGCCATTCGTCGTTATCCAACAATAAGGAGTATAAGCACCGGCTGGTGCGAAGCTTCCCTTTGAATAGGCTGAGGTTGGATCCACCCTTTTAGGGTCGCCAACACTGTATCGAGGCTTCGGATTATGCAAATGACAATTTTTGGCTTTGTAGTGTGCTGTCTCAAGTTTGCCGCCTCCTCGATAATGAATGCCTCGCCATCGATGCTTCAATTCGACGTTTATTTTTACATTTTGCTCAAGCGTATTTTGCATCCTCTCGCCATGTAGCACCAACGATTCTGCACGCCTACCGTGCCTCGGTCGGAGATGCAAAATCAAATGCTGCATTGGATTAAAGAAGCCAGTGGAAAGATCTTCTCCAACTTGCGAGATCAACTCCGCGCCAACTCTTCCATTTCTTCTAGCAAGCCAGGCGATAATTCTTTCGCACATAGAACACGGAAGAAATAGCTCAGCTCTGCCAAGATTAGCCATTCATCCTCAGGGATAAAGCCACGCAACATCACCGGCATTACCTGCTCAAGCCATATGTGCCAATCATGACTCTTGAGACCAAATATTTTCAATTTTTCAAGGCTCGCTCCCCTCTTTAGATTTGATGCATACCCATCGGGGAACATCAACTCCTTTTTCACCCACAGGAGTATTTCCCTCATAACCGACCTTCCAAGATTGAACCATGCCTTTGGCTTTGTCTAGTTCTTCTTTCCTTTTGGTTGTTTCATGTTTTGTAGCGGCCTATCACATAGAGCCTCCTGATCGACTCTGGCCTTAGGATTATCCTTCGTTTTCCCCTCTATGACAAACAATGTACCAAAGAGGGCCTCGCTGACATTCTTTTCAGTGTGCATCACGTCGATGTTTTGTGGGCAAAGGAGGTCTTTGAAATACGGCAGATCGCACAAGCATATCTTGTGGGTCCAGGCGTGTTCCGTATTATACCCCTTGAAATACCCTGGATGCTCTAGATCCGGCTCGAGAGCGTTTAACTGATCCAGGGTCTGTTGGCCTATCAATGCAGGTGGTGCAGAGTTTTTGACATCTCTACATTTGATGAAGTTCTTCTTGTCTTTTCTGAACTTATGGTGAGGATCCAGGAACTGTCTATGCATGTCGAAGCAAGAAAACTTGCCACCCGCCTGCAGCCGACGAAACTCAAGAGCTGCCTTGCATGTGGGGCACGGGAACCTTCCATGCACACACCAGCCAACGAATAGCGCATACGCCGGCAAGTCATGCATCGAGTACATGTACCACACACGCATTAGGAAGTTTTTTTTGTAGTGGCGTCGTATGTCTTGATCCCATTATCCCAAGCTTCTTGCAGTTCATCCTTAAGCGGCTGCATGTACACATTCATACTCTTCCCCGGATAGTTGGGCCCCGGAATTATCAACGTCAGGAAAATGTTCTTTCTTTGCATAATCTGTCCGGGGAGATTGAGTGGAATGACAAATACAGGCCAACAACTGTATTGGGCTGCCATCATACCAAACAAATTGAACCCATCCGTGCTGATGGCTACTCGAGGATTCCTCGGATCTGCCGCTTTTTCATCATGCAACGCATCGAAGTGTTTCCATGCAGCACCATCCGATGTGTGTACCATCATCAGATTCCCATCTGCATCCCGTTCGATTCTTTTGCCCAATTTGTGCCATGTCATCTGTCTGGCCGTCTCTTCGACCATGAATAGACGTTGAAGTCTTGGTATGATTGGCATATACCGAAGAACGTTAATGGGGATTTTGGTCTGACTCTTCTCACCAATACCGTTGTCTACCTCAACATATCCGAAGACTTGCAAATGGGACAATAGTTCAAGTCCGCATCGGAGCCTAAATAAGGCACATCCATTCTCACGAGCATCTATCTTCTCATAGGGCATCTTAAGTACCACGGAGGATTTTGTCCGACTGGTACAGGTTTGCAGGCATTATATGGCCTTTGGATAGAAAGCGTCCAAATAGTGTCACTATCGCGTCATAGCATTCTCTGCCCAAGTTGAATTGAGCCTTCAGAGCCATTACTTGTGCGATGGCATCCAGCTGACAAAGCTCGGTGTGCTCGTGGAGAGGACGCTTCGAAGACTCCAACATATCATTGAAGGCCTTTGCAGATTCCTCCATCTCATCGTCCGAATCACGAGCATCATCAAAGTCTTGCACCATGTCTTCCATCCCGGTACCACGCTCGTCGGTGCAACGACGGCCCTCCTCAGCTCTGGAACGTTGGGCAGACTCACCATGAAATGTCCACATCGTATAACCGGGCATAAAACCCCACTTCTGCAGGTGTTTGATCATTTCAAACTCTGACATCAAACGATTGTTGTCGCACTCGACACAGGGGCACCAGGTTGTTTTCTGTCCATTTGCAAATGCGGCTCTGATAAACCCCTTGGTTTTTGTCATCCATTCAGGGTCATGTCTTTCTCGACTAGGGTGACCGTGTACATCCACGCACGATCACTCATCTTGCCTAGCTACTGGACACACAAGAAATACATACATAACTCAGCAAACCATATTCATCAGTTAATAGAGTTTCTCAGTTTTATTACGTCCATACAACCTAGACGCTAATAGGTAAAGATAGGTCCTAATCTCACTCGGTATGTAGATTGGGTTCGTTTTCCCATGCTCTGCTCCGGATCCGACACAAAATTTCGGCAGCACCTCCCCGCTGTTCCCCCGATACACGTCTTGGCAATAAGCAGAGAGGATGTGTACCCGGAGAACAACAGAGAGGCACTGACGAAATTCTGCATCGGATCGGAGCAGAGCATATGGGAAAATGAACCCAATCTACACATACTCGGGCTATCCATGGATAACGTTGGACAATTCGAAAGAATTACGGTTATAAATATGCAAATGAATGCATATTTATAGATGTAACCCTTTTGAACGGGAGACGCATAGTGGTCACGCATACTGATGATTGAATACACCTATAGCTAGCAAGTTTGATCGGCATGAAGACCGGAATAGAGCAAATGAAGGGGGAGAGGAGGAGATGTCATCTCTGCTCACCCACGAACGCAGGGGCGGAGCTCGTCGAACGCACGGGGAGGTCGTTGAACACCAGACGCTCACAGCGATGAAACAACTGCACATTTAAATCCACCCGATCAACGCAAATATATATGATGTTTTTCATAACAAAATTGGAAAATATATGACCTAACTCATAATTCACAAATAAATAGGGAGTGTCTATTTAGTACTTGATTGTTTTCCAATTCGGTATCATTCACATTTCCTGACCAATTAATGGAGGACACTTGTATGTCCAAAAAAAAACCCACCCCGGCGACTGTATGCTTTCTGTTTCTAAAAAATGGGTCGGGCTAGACAGTCACCCGGTTTCAACTAAACCTGAACCACAAATACCCTGGACCATGGCGAAAAACTGCCCATCAGCTTGCGACCCACCAAACAGCCAAACATTGAGGGAAATCCCAGGAAGATCACCAGGTCAGAAACACTTCTACTTACTATATAGTAATAAAATCTTTTGATCACATACAGAACAGGCATACGAGCTACGAGAGACTCGACGCGCCGATTATCTTAGTTGGGGCAGTCAGTCGTATCGTATGTATGATCAAGCATGCATGCCGAGGCATGTGATCAAACAAAAACAAAAACATTTCCCAATGCAATGCAGAACCTTGTAACCAGTGCAGGGATCATGTCTCTAGCTACTAGTTTTAGAAAACAGCAGACCGAATGTTATCTTATCACCTAGTACCTACTAAAATTAAGGAAGGAAGTAACAACTAATTAATGGTGGTGTGATGTGTGTTGCTATAAATAAATCACCTATATATTAAACGAATCAATTCGTGTAGTTTATATATACAAGGTTCCTAATGCACGTACTAGTTACTTATGAGGATTTCATCCATGATTCTCGATCATGTGACCGCCGCCTATACAACCGGCTAAATCGCTTGCATCCATGAATCCTGCAACTGGCCTGGAACTTGGTGTCCTGGATTTCAGATATGCAGGCAAATTCGCGCTAAAAAACCTGAAATCCAGGCCAAAGCCTCGCTAAATCCCCTAGAATAAACTTCCACCTAAACGGATGGACAGACAAAAGCACCTCGCATCCGGATCCGGTGGAGGGGCGGGCTGCGGTGGCGGGAGGGTCATGGGCACGCCATGGCCGGAGGGCCGCGGTGGCCGGGAGGGTCGCTGGGAGGGGCGGCGCGCTGAACGGTGGAGGGACGGGCGAGGGGCGGGCTGTGTGCGGGAGGCGGGGAGGGCTGCGGTGGGGACGGGCGGGCCGGGCGGCGGTGTGGCGGGCGGGCGGGTCAAGGCGTCTGACGTCAAGCCAAGGTGCGGTGGTGGGTGTTTTTTTAGACAACGGTTGTGGGGTGTGGGTGAGGTGGGGAGAGAGAGAGAGGGGGGTGGGGCCGGGCTGGGAAAGAGAGAGAGAGGGGGGTGGGGCCGGGCTGGGAGAGAGAGAGAGAGGGGTGGGGCCGGGCTGGGAGAGAGGGGAGGAGAATTTTTTTTAGAAGAAGAGGCCTCTTTGCCATCAGCCAGCGGATGGCAAAGGCCCATATCTTTGCCATCAGCCAGCGGCTGGCAGATGGCAAAGAGGTGGGGCTACTAGGCCGTTACAACGCCGTTATCCATTGGGCCCCACCCACTTCTTTGCCATCTGCCAACAGACGGAAAAGATTCTTTGCCATCTGCTGGCAGATGGCAAAGAGGTCGGTTGATAGGCCGTTACAACACTGGACCCCTACCCACCTCTTTGCCATCTGCTGGCAGATGGCAACGATTATTTGCCATCCACTAGCAGATGGCAAAGAATTGGCTGATGGCAACCATGTTCTTTGCCATCTGTCAGTTCTTTGCCATCTGTTTTTTATAAGCAGATGGCAAAGACGTTCTTGGCCATCCGCTGGCGGATGGCAAAGAGCCGGCTGATGGCAAACTCCCAGTTTCCAGTAGTGTATGTAATACCTGTGACTTTGAGGCATAAGGTTGGCTGACTAACCAACTCTTGTAGGAGAAACAACTCCTGTTTATATAAAGTCGGTTTATAGTAAAACTATTTTGTGTTATGATAAACACCAATTTACTCCATACTGGGATTTCGATTCAAAACCAGATCGGGCTGATAGCCTCCGGATGATGATCTAATCGTGTACCGTCAACTTGCAATTGACAGTCGAGCCGGCTTGTTAACGCCGGTTTTAAAAAGCAACCAAAATTTTTTTTATCAAAAAGAGAACAAAACTCAAACAAAGGCAAATAAACCGTTGTAGGCGAGGCTGTGAGCCGATCAAGAGGTGTGACCATGGCTCGGACACGACCAAGCCCCCAAGAGGCGTAGCTATGGTTCGGGTTCGACCAGGCCCCCAAATGATGATGAGGCATTACGCCGATCAAGAGGTGTAGCTATGGTTTGGGTTCGACCAAGCCCCCAAGTGATGCTGTGGCATTGCGCCGATGAAGAGGTGTAGCTATGGTTCAGATACGACCAAGTCCCCAAGTGATGCTGTGGCATTGCGCCTATCAAAAGGTGTAGCTATGGTTCGGATACGACTAAGCCCCCAAGTGATATAACATCGAGCTTTTGAGGAGCTAAATCAAGGGGTAAACCGGACGCCGCTTTAAAAACAGAAGCTCCATGTAACCACACATGATGTAAGAAAATAACAGATACCCCGCTTTAGCTGAGGTTCCGGTTTATTATATTGATCATAATATATACATCGTAATAATATGTACATAAGTAGAGCCCATAGCTTAAGTATAGTAGGGCCGAAGATGAGCAATATTCCACGGCCGGTTGGTCTCCTCCTCCGATTTACATTAATCTTTGCACTCTCGAACATCGATTAGGTAGTACGACCCATTGTGTAGATTCTTGCTGACAACAAAAGGTCCTTCCCAAGGGGGGGGGGATAACTTGTGCATATCCGTCTAATCCTGGATGAGCCGAAGCACCAAATCTCCTTCTTGAAAGGTTCTGGTTCTAACCCGGTGGCTGTGATAACAATGCAGATCTTGCTGGTAAATCGCCGAACGGGTTGCCGCTATGTCACGCTCCTCATCTAACAGTTCTAGAGCTTCCTGTCGTGCCTTCTCGTTGTCAGCTTCAACATACGCCGCCACACGAGGTGAGTCGTGACGTATGCCACTAGGAAGAACCGCCTCCGCTCCATAAACCATGAAGAACGGCATGTATCCTATCGATCTATTGGTGTGGTGTTGATGCTCCATAACACCAAAGGTAGCTCCTCTACCCAACAACCCGGCATCCGCTGCAAAGGAACCATAAGCCGGGGTTTGATGCCTCTCAAAATCTCTTGATTGGCCCTCTCTGCTTGACCATTGGACTGTGGGTGAGCCACTGATGATACGTCAAGCCGGATGTGTTCACGCTGACAGAACTCCTTCATGGCACCCTTTGATAGATTGGTGCCATTGTCTGTTATATTGCTGTGTGGAAAACCAAACCGGAATATCACCTTTTTGATGAATTGAACCGCCGTGGCTGCATCACACTTGCTAACTGGCTCTTCCTCCACCCACTTTGTGAACTTGTCAACCGCCACCAAAAGGTGGGTCTTCTTGTCCTTGGACCTCTTGAAAGGCCCAACCATATCCAGCCCCCAAGTTGCAAACGGCCAAGTAATTGGAATCATCCTCAGTTCTTGAGCCGGCACATGAGCGCGCCTTGAGAATTTCTGACAGCCATCACATCGTCTGACCAAGTCCTCGGCGTCAGCATGAGCTGTCAACCAATAGAAACTGTGACGAAATGCCATGGCCACCAAAGATTTTGAACCAGCGTGGCAACCACAATCTCCTTCGTGGATCTCACGCAAAATTTCACAACCTTCCTCAGGAGACACACAACATTGAAACGCCCCTGTCACGCTGCAATGATAAAATTCTCCATTGATAATAGTCATGGACTTGGACCACCAGATTATCTGCCTGGCCAGAGTCTCATCCTCTGGTAACTCGCCCCAGTTCTTATACGCTAGATAAGGAACCGTCCAATCCGGGATAACATGAAGAGCCTCCACCAACTGAGCTTCTGGATCAGGAATGGCCAGATCCTCTTCACCAAGGAGCTTGACAGATGGATTAGGTAAAACATCCAAGAAGACATTAGGCCGAACCAGTTTACTTTGGGAACCCAGGCGGCTTAACGCGTCTGCCGCTTCGTTCTTCCACCGGTCCACATGATCCACCTGATAACCTTTAAAGTGACATGCAACAATATCTACCTCACGACGATATGCTGCAATTAGTGGGTCCTTGGAATCCCAAGTGCCTAACACTTTTGAGCTACCAAGTCCGAGTCACCAAAGCACTTAACTCGGATTAAGTTCATCTCCTTAGCCATCTGAAGACCATGGACTAAGGCCTCATACTCAGCTGCTTTATTAGTACAAGGGAACATGAAACGGAGAATATAACAAAACATATCACCCCGTGGAGAAGTTAATATGACTCCAGCCCCCGAGCCCTCCAATTTTCTGGACCCATCAAAATGAATAGTCCAATAAGTGTGATCCGGCTTCTCTTCTGATGCTTGTAGTTCCGTCCAATCATTGATGAAATCCACAAGTGCCGGAGACTTGATCGCCGTACGGGGTATGTATTTCAACCCGTGAGGCCCGAGCTCGATAGCCCACTTGGCAATCCGGCAAGTTGCTTCCCTGTTCTGGATTATGTCTCCCAACGGGGCAGAGCTGACCACCGTGATGGGATGTCCTTGGAAATATTGCTTGAGATTCCGGCTTGCCATGAAAACTCCGTATACCAGCTTCTGCCAGTGTGGATACCTCTGCTTGGACTCAGTAAGCACCTCGCTGATGTAATAAACCGGACGCTGAACCGGATATTCCACATATAGCAACAAAGGCTCCTTGTCAACCGGAGCAGCAAGAACCGGCGGATTAGCGAGCTGCCGCTTTAAATCTTCAAATACTTCATTTGCGGCATCAGTCCAGACAAAGTCATCCATTTTCTTCAGCATCTGATACAAAGGAATGGCCTTCTCGCCAAGGCAGCTTATAGACCTGCTCAACGCGGCAATCCGGCCTGCCAAGCGTTGAACATCATTGATACACTTTGGTTTTGCCAAGGAGGTGATAGCCTTGATCTTTTCTGGATTAGCTTCAATGCCCCTGTTAGACACCAAAAAGCCCAAAAGCTTACCTGCCGGTACACCAAAAATGCACTTGGCCGGATTAAGCATCATCTTGTAAACCCGCAGGTTATCAAAGGTTTCCTTTAAGTCATCAATTAATGTCTCGTTCTTCCTTGAGTTGACCACAATATCATCAACATTAGCATGAATATTACGGCTGATTTGTTTATGAAGACAATTCTGCACACACCGTTGATAAGTTGCCTGGGCACTCTGGAGCCCAAAGGGCATGGATACATAGCAGAAGGCTCCAAAGGGAGTTATGAAGGCCGTCTTCTCCTAGTCCTTAACTGCCTGCCATTTGATCTGATGATAACCAGAATATGCATCCAAAAAGATCAAACGCTCGCAACCCCCCGTCGCATCAATAATTTGATCAATATGGGAGAGAGCAAAAGGATCTGCTGGACAAGCTTTGTTGAGATCTGTGTAGTCCACACACATACGCCAAGTGTTGTTCTTCTTAAGGACCAGCACCGGATTAGCCAACCACTTAGGATGGAATACTTCAACAATGAATCCAGCCGCCAAAAGCCTGGCCACTTCTTCTCCAATAGCCTTGCGTCTTTCTTCATTGAACCGGCGGAGAAACTGCTTGTCTGGTTTCTACTTAGGATCAACATTAAGAGTGTGCTCAGCGAGTTCTCTCGGTACACCTGGCATGTCAGAAGGCTTCCACGCAAAGATGTCCCGATTCTCACGGATGAACTCGATGAGCGCGCTTTCCTATTTCGGATCCAAGTTAGCGCTGATGCTGAACTGCTTGGACGAATCGCCAGGTACGAAGTCAACAAGCTTAGTCTCATCAGCCGATTTAAACTTCAGGGCCGGATCATGCTCGGTAGTTGGCTTCTTCAACGAAGTCATGTCTGTTGGATCAACATTGTCCTTATAAAACTTCAATTCTTCTGTGGCACAAACCGATTCAGCATAGGCCGCATCACCTTCTTCACACTCCAGAGCAATCTTGTGGCTCCCACGTACGGTTATAGTTCCCTTGTGACCCGGCATCTTGAGCTGCAGATAGACATAGAAGGGCCGTGCCATAAACTTAGCATAAGCCGGGCGTCCAAACAGGGCATGATACAGACTCTTGATTTTCACCACTTCAAAGGTCAAAGTCTCTGATCTCGAGTCATGCTCATCACCAAAAGCCACCTCCAGAGCTATCTTACCAACAGGATAAGCCGATTTACCAGGTACCACACCATGGAACACCGTATTGGACGGTTTAAGATTTTTATCTGTTAATCCCATGCGACTTTCATAATAAAGGATATTGATACTGCTTCCTCCATCCATGACTACCTTGGTGAACTTATAACCTCCCACCTGAGGTGCCACCACCAATGCCAGATGACCCGGATTGTCAACCCGGGGTGGATGATCTTCTCTACTCCACACAATCGGTTGCTCCGACCAGCGCAGGTAACGGGGTACCGCCGGTTCAACGGCATTCACTGCCCTTCTATGAAGCTTTTGATCGTGCTTGTCCAGGCTAGTGGTAAAGACATGATACTGCCCACTATTTAACTGCTTCGGGTGGCTCTGGTAACCCGACTGCTGCTGCTTCCGCTGCTGGTTTCCTTGATTGTTATAACCACCTTGGTTGCCCTGGTTGCCTTGATTGCCATGAAAATCTGAACCGGAGCCGCCTCCACCATAACCCAGCCCGTGGGATCCAGGGCCTAAACAGCCACCTGGTCCGTGATCATACCGGAAAGCATTAGAGTTTTTGAACTCTTGCATGTAGCAGTCCTTCCAGAGGTGTGTGGCCGGCATCTCCTTCGTCCCATGTTTCGGGCAGGGCTGGTTCAATAGGTAAGATAGTCGGTCTGGGTTAGGACTAGGTGCTCCACCGCACTGGGGTGGTTTACCCTTGCACCGTTGGCCCTTGTCCTGTATGTTGGTATTAGCCACAAATTCCAAGCTGTGATCCGGCTTACGTTTGCCGCCGTTTTCATGACCCACCGGATTGTGATGCTGCCCCTTGGAGTTGCCGCTCCTTTTTCCCTTCGCCAGACTCGGGATCTTTGGTACTATCAGAATCGGCATATTTCACTAGAGCAGCCATGAGGGTCCCCATGTCATTACAATGACGTTTGAGCCGTCCCAACTTCAACTTCAGGGGCAAAAACCGGCAGTTATCTTCCAAGGTTAAAACTACGGTGTCAGCATTGATGCGGTCCGATAAATGCAAAATTTTCGAGAACCGGCGCACCCAATGGATCGTTGACTCATCTTCCTCTTGGACACAGGTAGCTAAGTCCACAATCGACATGGGTTGCTTGCATGTATCCTTAAAATTCTGGATAAACCGGGCTCTCAACTCGGCCCATGTCCTGATAGAATTAGCCGGTAGACTCTTTAGCCAAGTACGGGCCGTCCCTTCTAACATCATGGTGAAGTATTTTGCACACGCCGCGTCATCCACATCTAGCATCTCCATGGCCATCTCATAGCTTTTGACCCATGTCTCAGGAGATAAATCGGCGATGTAATTTGGCACCTTGCGCGGGCCCTTGAAATCGTTTGGTAGGCGCACATTGCATAGTGCCGGGACAAGACACGACACTCCCAAAAAACTAGAAGTAACTCTTGGTCCCGCCGATGTGGTTGGACGAACCGGGGTGAGCTGACGGGCTTCATGTTGCGCCGCTAACTCTGCCTCTCTGCGTGCCCGAGCTCGATTCACCACTTCCTGAGCATCACCTGCAGTATTATTGCCACGGGGCGGATCATGGTTTTGCGCGGTGCTTGAAAATGCCGGTTCATCTATACGCCTGTTGTAACTCCGGCTTGGGCAAGGAGTGGAATGAATCCGATCGCGAGTGTATGAATATGCCTCCTGTTGAACCAAGGTTGTTCGAAGAAGCTCTTTAACCCGATGTGTCTCAATCGTCGCCGGAGAATCGCCTTCAACCGGGATAGCCTCAAACAGTGAAGCAGCAGCAACAAGATTGTCCATTGGAGTAGATTAATGGCATGGCGGTGTTGGGACAGGCTGAGCCACAATGTTGTTCTGACGAGGCGGATCCATCATTCGGGGCTGAACCGGCCCCTGCTCTTGGCGCCTCCGCCCAGTTTGCCACCGGCTGTCACATCCCTAGCCTTACCTTGCACTAGGATAGCACTTGTCTGTTGCATCATGTTTAAATTATTTTGAAACTTGAAATGGGGATTGATCAAACCCTAGCACCAGATGAAATCTATGGATCAAAAGTAATTCTTTTTGCCACTTAAGGGAGCAGTTCAACGAGTCACCTTCTCCAAGGTGCCCCGTTACAGGATCATGGCAATTATTTCCTTGCCACCTTGACACCACCCACCATCTTTCTAAGTGTGGAATTGTTGCCCACCAAATCAAACCCTGTCGTTTGTTCTTCCATCCCTCTTGATGTGTTTTGTGTCTCAACTCGAGATGTTTCAACATCTCATTCCGCGAGTTGATATTGTATCGCTCGATCTTGAGAAGATCAATCCTAGTAGAGTTTCTTTCTGTCATCATTGCGTGGATGAAGATCTCAAAAGCGAGGATGTCAAGATCAACATATGCAACGAATCAACAACCTCGAGGAGACAGTAGGATCATGAAGTTTGTGATGCTTAGTATCCCCTTTGTCTTCTTACCTCAGGTCTTGAATCTCGGGGCGAGATTCTTGTTTAGTGGGGGTGAGTTGTCACATCCCTAGACTTACCTTGCACTAGGCTAGCACTTGTCTGTTGCGTCATGTTTAAATTATTTTGAAACTTTAAATGGGGATTTATCAAACCCTAGCACCAGATCAAATCAAATAGGTTCAACATATAAACATTTTCAATGAACCTGAAATGCCCTTCTAAAATGTTCATCACCTCTGCCTTGGTCTTAAACCATTGTCAAAAGTGATGCACAAATTTCTAGGTCACTCTAAGGTCAACGGATTAAATCTTTAGTCATTTGAGTTTGGGCATTTAAATTATATAAAATATTTCAAATGCTCAAATAACCCCAGACTAAAATGTTCCATGCTGGATATATTCCAAGTAGTGGACATGTGGAGTTTGGTGATTTTTGGAGTTGCCTAAGTATTTTTAGAAATGCAAAAATCCTACAGAAATAAAAATATAACAGAAACAAACGAAAAATCCTCTTACATGGCCAAACCCATGCCCCAGCCCACCTGGCGGCCCAGCACTGTGCTGTTCCGTGCCAGCCAGCTAGTTCGTCCCCGCCAGGCAGGCAGGGAGCTGACGCCGACGAGCGCGAGCTCGCCACGGCGTTAGCTACTTGCCGCCCACACCCTGGACACCTGGGCGAGCTCCATGTCGGTACCCCGACCCCGTGGACATCTTGCATTCCCCTGCCTCTCTCTCTCTCGCTCTCCCTCTGCCATGGCCGACGCTGCTGCGCCCGCGCCACCGTGAAATCGCGTCCACCGTCGTCCCCATAGCGAGCCACCGTGTCCAACAACTCCGCCGTCGTCGACTCCGTCTAGCAGCCCGAGCCCCGAGCGCTCACGAGCCCTGCTTCGTCTTCTTCGAGCTCTTCACCGAGCACCGCCGCAGATCCCCTTCGCCGTCGCCGCCGCCTCAGCTCGTCCCCGACCGCGCCGTCTGCTCCTACGTGACCGCCGTGAGCTCAGCTATCTCCTCCCCCTTCTCGTTCTCGCTTTCGAGCACCGCAGTGACCCCATGGAGCTTCACCGCACGCGCCACCGCCGAGCTCATCGCCGACGTGTCTCCGGCCAACCACAGGCCTCACCACCTTGTCCACTAATTCCACCGCACCCCCACGAGTCCAACGCACCACTTCCCGTGCCTCGTCGTGCCCCGCAGCCTCGGGTTCGACCTCACACTAGTAGAAAAAGGACCTAATATGAGACACATTAGTGCCGGTTCGATTTTGAGCCGGCACTAATGTGTCCATTAGTGCTGGTTCCAACGGCTAGTTGGCCGTTCTCATTAGTACCGGTTCATGGCCAACCTTTAGTACCGGTTCGTGGCACGAATCGGTACTAAAGATGGTGGTGGCAGGGTGTTGTCAGTCTGGGGCCCGTCCAGCACCTTTAGTACCGGTTCGTGGCACGAACCGTTACTAAAGGTCGACCTACATAAACCCTTCGGCCCACCCGAGCTCGCTCTGTTCTTCCCCTTTCCCTCTCCTCCTCTGTTCTTCCCCTCTTCCTCTCGAGCTCATCACACATTTTGCCCAAAATTTGTCAAGATTTGAAGGCCCCCATCCATTCAAATGATCACAAAGGTTAGCAACTTTGTCCTTTCAACTCTCATTGCTAGACGAGCTCTTGCAATGCTTTGTATAGTTATTAATTTGGGAGGAATTATATTTGCTAGTAATTGATTTATATGCAATTTGAGGTCAAAAATAACACTTAGTTTGCATATGTAGGTGTGGTTTACTTAGTGCCTTCTAAATCTCCGTCAGAACCACCGCCGATCGCCCAAGACTGTCTCTGTCAGCCGCCCCACCTTGTGGTGAGGCTTTTGTTCATGAATGTTTTACATTACCAAATTGATGTTTGTGTGATTTGGATATATAGTTAATCGTATAATTATCTTACCCAGACGTTGTTTGTTATACATAGTGCCATGGTTTTGATATCCGTCCCCGCCGCCCTCGCCCTTGTTATGATTCGGATGTGGTATATTCTCTTTTAAAACTAGTTGTTGCATTTTCGTGTTTATGACAAATTATGCCCATCAAGTTGACATAGAAATTTTTATCTAGGAGGTATGTGAACTGAAATTCCAACCGACCCTATTGTCGATAGTTTAAATTTAGTTGAAAGAGAAAACGACTATTTGAAAGAAAAATTGAAAAGAATTGAGGGGGAGAAGATGGAATTGGAGTTGCATGTTGCTGATGATCACAAGATAAAGATGGAGAAAATGAGGTTGAAGATTAGAAAGATTAGAAAATATGCCATTGATAGTGTGGCTTGGTATCATTATGCTGTTGGATCAATTGTTACCTTAGTTGTGATCTTCATCGCATTTGTTGTTGCATTTAAACTCTTTAGCTAGAGAGTTATTTGTATGTTGCATTTAATTAAGTGATGTATATGAACTTTATGTATGAACTTTATGTATGAACTTGTATTAATTTAGTCTATTCGGTGTTGTGTAATGAAGATGAGCCGACAATGGATGTATGATGACCGATGCTCTCCCGAGTTCATTAATGGCGCAGTATACTTTTCTTCGCTTGCCGCTGAGGCAAACAAGCGGGCGGGTGGTTTTATGCCTTGTCCATGTGCTGGCTGTAAGAATGGTCACAGTTACTCTACGTCAAGAACTATTCACGTCCACCTATTTGAGTCCGGTTTCATGCCCCACTATAATGTTTGGACCAAGCACGGAGAAATAGGGGTTATGATGGAAGACAATGAAGAAGAAGAGGACGACGACGGCTAGCTGGCCATGGGTTCCCTGAATACGATGATACAACAATGGGGGAAGAACCTGACCGGACAATGCGGGAAGAAGCTGAAGAAGAGGCATCAGATGAGCCCGCTGATGATCTAGGTCGGGCCATTGCCGATGCAAAGAGAAACTGCACAAGTGATCCGGAGAGGACGGTTGCAGTGCATGTTAGAGGATCACAAGAAATCGTTGTACCCGAATTCGCGGTTGACAAAAAAGTTGGGCACCACACTTGAATTGCTGCAATGGAAGGCAGAGAATGGTGTATCTGATAAGGGATTTGGAAAGTTGCTGGTAATGATAAAGAATATGCTTCCAAAGGACAATGAATTGCCCGAGAGTACGTATGAAGCAAAGAAGGTTGTCTGCCCTCTAGGGTTAGAGGTGCAAAAGATACATGCATGCCCTAATGACTGCATCCTCTACTGCGGTGAGTACGAGGATTTGAACGCTTGCCCGGTGTCGGTGTCAAAACTGGCGGATCTCGGGTAGGGGGTCCCGAACTGTGCGTCTAGGCGGATGGTAACAGGAGACAAGGGACACGACGTTTACCCAGGTTCGGGCCCTCTTGATGGAGGTAAAACCCTACGTCCTGCTTGACTAATATTGATATTGTGGATGTTTACAAGAGTGGATCTACCACGAGATCTAGGAGGCTAAACCCTAGAAGCTAGCCTATGGTATGATTGTAAGGGTTGTTGTGATTGTTGTCCTACGGACTAAAGCCATCCGGTTTATATAGACACCGGAGGGGGCTAGGGTTACATAGAGTCGGTTACAATGGTAGGAGATCTACATATCTCAGACGCCAAGCTTGCCTTCCACGCCAAGGAAAGTCCCATCCGGACACGGGGAAGTCTTCAATCTTCTATCTTCATAGTCTTGGAGTCCGGTCGATGATGATAGTCCGCAAACGATAGTCCGGCCGATGACGGTAGTCCGCTATCCGGACACCCCTAATCCGGGACTCCTCAAGAGCCCCGAACCAGGCTTCAATGATGATAAGTCCAGCATGCGTGTAGTCTTCGGCGTTGCAAGGCGGGTTCTCCTTTAAGTTCCATGTACCTGCCGAACAGTGTCCAGCTTCCTCGTTAATGTTGCGCGTCTTGGCTTCCACGCCCAATAAGGGCCTTCTTCCACGCGTCGTGCGAATGTGAAAAGCCAGGATGTCTTTTATGTTTTACCCCCTAGTTGTGCGAATAATCTGCCTATAAGGGAGGCAAGAATCCATATCCAAATCACCATCTTCCTCTCGCAAATACTCATCGGAGCGCTTTCGACCAAGAATCCATTCCATCATGGACCGTCAACGCGGCTCCTCTTCTCGCGCTCCCAGCCCTTCGCCAGGAGATTGGAGGAGATGCTCTATTTCGCACAACGAGCTGGTGAAGCTCCAAATGGGGGAATATCTCCCTCCGGCCTTCATGGTTCCGGTTCGAGCCGGGCTTGCCACCTACAAAGGTGGGAAGCTAGCGGAGGTTACCCCTAATCCCAACAAAGGGGAGCGGGTATGGTTCGTCCCTTATCTAATAAGGGGGCTCGGATTTCCTGTACATCCATTCCTCCGCGGGCTCCTGGAGTTCTACGGACTCCAGCTCCATCACCTCACGCCCGCCTCAATCCTGCATATCGCGGGTTACGTAGCTCTTTGCGAGCTTTTCCTGGGCATCGAGCCCCACTTCGCGCTGTGGAAGAGGATGTTTTGCCTTGTCCCCCGTTCTCACGAGGGGTCCATATATCAAGTGGGCGGCGCCGAAATATGGCGCATTGCCGGGACCGGATATCCATCCGGAACCCCTAAGAAGGCGCCCGAAGACTGGCCTTCAGAATGGTTTTATATAGAAGACCCTCCGCTACCGGACCCTGTCCGGATCAGCCTCACGGAGTTTAGCAATGCACCTCTGAAGAAACACCTTAGTTGGCATCCGCGGAGCCCCCGACTGGAGGAAGACAAGAGCGTCCATTATCTGATGGGCCGAATAAGGTTACTGGCCCATGCCCGGTTAACCATGATCGGAGTCATGGAAACATGCATTACGCGGGGGGTGCAGCCACTACAATACAAGGCCACCCCATGTGGGATTTCAACGGGAGGATGATGCCACCCGTCATGGCCGCAAAGGGCCGGAATCGGCCGAAGATCTGGTGACGATCTTGTCTGGCCTGTATAAGGGGGAGAAGGAGGATTTCCTTCAGACGAACCCGTTAAATGGGTTTTCCATGAACAATCCCCGGCCTTGGGTAAGTGAACACTCAGCGTGTCTGACCCGTGCCTTTCGAAACTTAAGTTTCTTACATTGTGTCATTCTTTCGACGCAAGAACTGTGCCGGACTGTGGAGGGAATGCTAAGTCCGGCTCCGCAGCCCGAGGATCCAGAGAGATCCCGGGATCCGGCCTCCGAAGAGGATCCGGACATAAAGGTGGAGCTAATCGACGGGGTGTTCCACCAGCTCAGCATGGATAATGCTTTAGTCGCCATCACGGCCGACTATCCCGGACTAAACCCGGCTCCCCAGGTGATTGCGGCCGAAGCCCTGACACCGTCATTCCTTCCTTGCTTATTTCTGACCACCGTACATGATGGCACTGTGCAGGAGGTGCCCTCAGGCGAGAAGCCGAGCTCATGTGGCTGACCAACAAGGGCCAGTCCAGACCGGTAGGCGGAAGAGGAGCGCTGCGCGGACTGAAGCGTCGCCGCAAAGGTATAGCTCACAATTCCTCATTTTTAGAGCAACGTTCCTAGGAAGCGTTTTGAGTGCTCATGATTTTTATAGGGAAAAAAGCGTCCGCCGGACTGCGAGCGTGGAAGTTGTCAATCCAACCTCTACCAGCCGGGCTCCCGCATACGGTCAGGAGGGGGAGGCGAGCGCAAGGCGCGAGCCGGACGTTCCTCCGATAGAGGATGCCGAAAGACTGTCCGCCACCAAGTCTGAGGTGGAGAGTGCCCTGAATCACAGGCGCCGCCGGACAGTATTTCGTGACGCGTGCTTCTCCCCGAGGCGTTGAATGCCTTTAACACGGGGACGCCAGATCTTCGTGCCGCTCAAGATAGTTTTATCAGAGCCACGGAGCAGTATGTAAAAGACATACGGGTAAGAGATTTTAACGGTTGTATATGCCAGTAGCCCCCGAGACTTAAAGTAGTTATATTAACTGATTTAAGGATCATATGAAATGCAGGATCTTACAAGAAGAATACCCAACTGTCTCAGGAGCTGCAAGAGTGCAAGGCCCAACTTGAGGCCGCATTGTCTGGCGCAGGAGGAAACGCAAGGACCTCTCCTGGTAACGCATTATTTTAGAAGGATAAGTAGTGTTTGGCCTTTGCGCAAGTCTAAAAAACGATGTTGCAGGTGCTGCCGGACAAGATCCGGACAGGCAAGAACTTCTGCGCCAACTAAAGGTCGGCGAGAGGGTGCTGCATAAGGTGCAGCATGAAAGGAACAAGCTCCAGGATGCCCATGCCCAGCTTGGAGAAGAGCTGAAAGGCGTTAAGCCGAGCTGGCGGGCTCCGTTAAGGAGAATCAGCGGCTTCGTCGCGGCATATATAGTAGTGCTTGAGCGAACTCCTTTGAAAAGAAGAGTTCGGGCGAGGAAGTCAATTTAATGTAATATGTCTCAGAGGTATGCTCACAGTGTCGCCTCATGGAGGAGATGCCCGTAACAATGGGTGATCAACTTCCCGAATTGTTGCAACTGATCGAACAAGTTCGGCATGCTATGAGAGGCGTCATCCAGGCGTTATGGCCGGCCTTCTCCATACCCGAGGGTCTTGGGGAGCTTGCGGAGAAGCTACAGGGAGTGCAGCAGCGCTTCCATTTATGGAAGATTTCGGCCTGCCACCAAGGTGCGTGGAAGCCCGGGCCATGGTAAAGACGCAGTACAAGAAGGCGGATCCCAACCACATGGTCAAGTCGGACCTGTGGGGCCCAATGGGAAGGAGATCCCTATGAGTTTAGTATACGGCCAAGTGGAGTTGGCATAAAATTTTCCCAACAGGACTGTAAATTAGACAACCTGTTAGACGGGATTGAGGAAGAATACAATCACCGATTTGACAATGTATTATAAAATGACATACAAAATGTCTTCTAGCCGGATTGTAGATCGCTTGTCTTTGCCGACCTTTTCGCTCGACCTCGGGACCCTAGAGTCCGGAGTGTGTCCGAATACCTTCTCGGTTATGAAACAACCGGGTATGCGTGGAGACCAAAGCGTAGGGGTCATCGGTGCTTTATCGCATAAGTGCCCAACTAGTTATGTTATATTACATGGTTAGTAAGAAACATCTTCCAGGGAGAATAGTTCCATTAAGGGTTCCTTTCCGCTGGGGGTGGCATGCCATAAAGTGCATGTCCGGGCTGCGAAAAAAGAAGAAAACATCTGGGGGCAGATAAATAAGTGGATAAAAATCATCTTTTAAGTCACCGACCGAATATTCCCTTAAGAACACTAGATTTCGGCTTCACCCAGTCTGAGGTACACATCCGGCTGACCCGCCAGTAACAATCGCAGAGGTGATCCCTTTACCTCCTAGCCGAACAATCGGGAACGTAGGGGTAGGAAACGGAGCCAGGCAACCCAGCTTGGCCAAAACTTAAGTCATATCGATGCATATAATGGTGAAAAAAGGTACATGTGGAGGCTTGACACATGTGCTGGGCATAAAGCCCGTATAATTTAAGCTTCTGGTAAAGAAGCCCCCAGGTATAATGAGTGCGGGTAGCACATCAATTGTGCGCGAATGTTGCACGGGTAAAGCCCTTTAAGGCTTGGATGAATAGGTTTGAGAAGAAAAAAGATGAACAAAAGGCAGCTGAAATAAAAAAAAATTGGACGGGGGAAGGGGACGAACTCTTAGTCCGGCGCTAGGCATAGAATCGCCGGAGGCGGGCTGCGTTCCATGGGTTCGGCTCGAGTCGGTTATCCGATGCATTTCAGAGACGGTACGCCCGCCGGTCAAGACTTGATCAATGATGAAGGGGCTTCCCATTTGGGCTTGAGCTTGTCCTTTTTCTTGTCCGCAGGCGTAGAACCAGTTCGCCAACGTTGTAAGGCTTGGCCCGCATTTCTCTGCTTTGGTATCTTCGAGCCTGCTGTTGATAGAATGCGGAACGAGCCTTGGCGACGCCGCTCTTCCTCCAATGTGTCCAAGCTGTCCCGCCGATCCAACTCGGCTTCTCTTTCTTCGTACATGCGCTTTTCGAGGTGAGTCATGAATGATGTCGCAGGGCAAAACTGCTTCTGCGCCGTACACCATAAAAAATAGTGTGAATATGGTGGTACGGTTAGGCGTTGTCCGCAGCCCCCAGAGTACGGAGTCGAGCTCCTCTACCCAGTGTGTGTCAGATTTCGTAAGGGACCGCACTAGTCTGGGTTTGATGCCGCTCATTATTAGACCATTTGCTCGTTCCACTTGACCGTTGGTTTGAGGATGATAGACTGAAGCGTAATCGAGATTGATGCCCATATTTTTGCACCACGATTTAACCTCGTCGGCGGTGAAGTTCGTGCCGTTACCGGTGATGATGCTGTGGGGGACACCATAACGGTGTACTACCCCGGATATAAAGTCTATCACTGGTCTGGACTCTGCCGTTTTAACTGGCTTGGCCTCTATCCATTTGGTGAATTTATCCACCATGACCAATAGGTACCTTTGCTTGTGGGTTCCCCTTTAAGTGGTCCAACCATGTCAAGCCCCTGCACCACGAACGCCGTGTAATTGGTATAGTTTTGAGGGCGGTGGGTGGCATATGGCTCGATTAGCAAAGAGCTGACAACCGATGCATCTTTGGACTAAGTCCGGCATCTGCCGAGCCGTCGGCCAAGAAAAATCCTGTCACGGAATGCCTTTCCTACAAGGGCCCGAGCTGCGGCGTGGTGTCCGCCTAGTCCGCATGAATTTCAGCCAGGAGGTTTCGCCTTCCTCTTCGGAGATACACCTTTGAAGGACTCCGGTTGTGCTTTTCTTATAAAGTTCTCCCTCATAGACCTTGTAGGCTTTTGATCACGGATGATGCAGCAGGCCTCATTTTGGTCTTCGGGAAGCTCCTGCCTAAGCAAGTAGGCGAGGAATGGTTCTGTCCACGGGGCAATTACTGCCATTATGTCATGGGCGGAAGGTGTTATGTCATCGGCTGGATCGCCGGTTGGTGCGGCTTGTTCCGGATTGTTAGTTCCGGACTCCTCTTCCCATAGTACGGATGGCTTGAAGAGCCGCTCTGTGAAGATGTTAGGAGGGACAGCGTCGCGTTTTGCGCCAATGCGTGCCAGTACGTTGGCCGCTTGGTTATTATCCCGGGTGACGTGATGGAATTCAAGTCCTTCGAACCGGGCTGACATTTTGAGGACAGCGTTGCGATATGCTGCCATTCTCGGATCTTTGGCGTCAAAGTCTCCGTTTATTTGGGATATTGCGAGGTTTGAGTCCCTCAAGCACCTCTAGGCGTTGAATGCCCACGGAGATTGCCATCCGAGACCGTGTAAAAGGGCCTCAGATTCGCTCTGCGTTGTTAGAGTCCGTGTACATTATCTGAAATACGTATTGGACTGTGTCTCCGGTTGGGGACGCCAATACGACGCCATTCAGTCCGGCTAACATTTTGGAGCCGTCGGCGCATAATCCAATTGGAGTATGCGCCGTATTCTTTAGGGAGTTCGGCTTCGTCCATTCAGCGAGAAAGTCAGCAAAACTTGAGACTTGATAGCTCGCCGAGGTTTGTAAGATATATCAAATGGTAAGAGCTCAATGGCCCATTTTGCAATCCTGCCTGTCGCGTCATGCGGTTGTTTATAATGTCGTTAAGTGGTACTTCAGAGGCCACCGTTATCGAACACTCTTGAAAGTAGTGTCGGAGCTTCCGGATGCCATGAACACCGCCAGACGCTTATCTTCCGATAGTGCGGTAACGGGACTTGCAAGGGGTTAACACAGTAGATACGTAGTATACTGGTTTTTGAAGAGGGAATTTATGCCCTTTTGTTTCTCGTTCGACGACGAGTATTGCGCTTACAACATGATGTGTAGCTGCGATGTATAACAAC
Organism: Aegilops bicornis; assembly: GCA_021605145.1. Lineage (NCBI taxonomy): Eukaryota > Viridiplantae > Streptophyta > Magnoliopsida > Poales > Poaceae > Aegilops > Aegilops bicornis. The sequence continues at coordinate 34,964,755 of CM038674.1, read as the reverse complement.
ATTGGTTCGCCCAGGTTGGGCGCAGCCAAGACCGGGTTTGTTGCCAATATGGCCTTTATTTCTTCGAGTCCGGCGGTGGCAGAATCCGTCCACTCGAAGTGTTCGGTGCGCCTAAGGAGGCGATAGAGGGGTAATGCCTTTTCTCCTAGACGGGAGATAAAGCGGCTTAGAGCCGCTACGCATACGGTCAATTTTTGTATTGGCTTGAGGTCTTTTGGGATATCTAGCTGTGACAGAGCTCGGATCTTGGCTGGATTTGCTTCAATTCCTCTACCGGATACGATGAAGCCCAGCAGCTTTCCAGCTGGTACGCCGAAAACACATTCTTCCGGATTCAGCTTGATGTCATATGATCTGAGGTTGTTGAATGTGAGCCTCAAGTCGCCTACTAGAGTTTCGACGTGTTTAGTTTTGACGACTACGCCGCTCACGATGCTCTCTACTGTTTTGCCGATCCGTTAGCCGGACATGTCCGAATCATGCGCTGATATGTTGCGCCGGGCGTTTTTAAGTCCGAAGGGCATCGTGTTGAAGCGTAAAGGTCCATATGGAGTAATGAATGCCGTTCTGCGGCTTGATCCGCTTCGCCATCTTGATTTGATGATAGCCGAGTATGTCGCCCGTGAAGCACAATGAATCGTGCCTCGCAGTGGCATCGATGATTTGATCGATGCAGGGGAGGGGGAAGGGATCCTTTGGGCAGGCCTTATTTAGGTCTTTGAAATCGACACATAGGCGCCAGGATTTGTCCTTCTTTGGTACCATTACCAAGTTTGCTAGCCAATCCGGGTGCTTAATGTCTCGATGAATCCGGCTTCCAATAGTTTGGCTAGCTCTTCTCCCATTGCCTCGCCTTTTGGGTTCGGAAAATCGTCAAGAGCCTGTTTGATCGGCTTGAATCCTTTTAGGATGTTTAGGCTGTGTTCGCCAATCTGCGTGGGATTCCGGCATATCTCGAGGGTGCCAGCAAAATGTCCCAATTTTCCCGAAGGAATTCTCGAAGTGCGGCGTCTACATCAGGGTTCAATTGTGCCCCGACGGAGGCCGTCTTCGTAGGGTCCGTTGGGTGGACCTGGAATTTGATTAATTCATCCGCTGGTTTAAAAGAGGTGGACTTGGATCTTTTATCAAGTATCACATCGTCCCTGTTCACCGTGGAGCGCATCACGGTGAGTTGCTCGGCCGCTAGGGCTTCAGATAGTGCCTCGAGGGCTAGTGCGGCTGTCTTATTTTCGGCGCGGAGTGCTATGTTCGGATCACTAGCGAGAGTGATAATTCCGTTGGGACCGGGCATTTTAAGCTTCATGTACCCATAATGGAGCCACTTTCGAGAGTGAATGCCTCTCGTCCTAGTAAAGCATGATATCCGCTGCTGAATGGAGCCACTTGAAATGTGACCTCTTCGGACCTGTAATTGTCCGGTGAGCCGAACACTACGTCCAGCGTGATTTTTCCCTGCGGCATGCTTCCGGCCGGGATTATTCCTCTAAAGGTTGTGCTGCTTCGCTCAATGCGGTTCCAGTCTATTTCCATTTTTTGGAGGGTTTACTCATAGATGAGGTTTGGTCCGTGCCGCCATCCATGAGTACCTTAGTAAGGCGAAGCCGCCTACTATTGGGCCGAGGACCAATGCGGCCGGTGCTGGGCAGTTCGAATTTAGGTTCACACCGGCATTGAAGGTAATAGCCGTGTCGCTCCATGGATTTATTGTTGCTACTTGGTAGACTTCGCAAGGTTATGGAGTTGTCGCTTTCGCATGTTATTGGATGCGAAAGTCTCAAGACTGTTAACACCGTACTAGTGCTCTTTGGCTGGGATTCTGAAGCTAGAAGCTCTTCGCCACTTTTGGCCACCTGCCGTAGTATCCAACATGCTCGAAGGCTATGAGTTGGAGTGGCACCCTCTGCGCTATGAATTTTGCAGGGTCCGTTTAGCCAGCCCTCTAGTACGGTTCCGTACCCTCTAGGGGGTTTTGGTTTTTGGGTATTCAGCCCAGGTGCTTGATAATGATGCACCCTTTGGTTCCGGACTAGGGATGTATTCGGGACCGGATTGTACCAAAATTTACTTTCGGTTTTCCAAGCGCTCTCCATCGCACATTACTTTTGTACGATGGTCTCCAAGTCAGCAAAGCGTGTAATGTCGTGGCGACTTATGGCGTTTAGGATTCCCTTGTCCGTGCAATTATTGCAGAAGACTGAGATTGCGTTTTCCTCTCGGCAGTCCTTTATCCTGTCCATAACCAGGAGGAATCTGGCCCAGTAGTGATGTACTGTCTCGGCGGGCTCTTGCCGTATTAGAGTTAGATCGCATATGTCTGGGCGGGTGGGTGGAACTAAGTCCGGAACCCTACCCATCTCAAGGCTCGAAGGACGAGGAGTTTCCAATTTTGGAAGCTTGGGTTTCTGGATGTTGTCCAATGAAGTCCGTCCGATGCCTGACTTTTAAGTTCAGCGTTTGATCGAAGCCCGTCCCTCCGCGGGAATCCGGCATGGGGGGTTCGGGGATCCGGACATGACTAGTTTTCAATATAGGAGAAGCGTCGCCGCGTTGTTCCTCTACCACTGCAACGTGGTGGGTGACCTGGGGAGAGTTAATTTCTCTCAGGTCTGTTTTAAGACCGATCTGATCGTAGTCTCAGAAGCGACTCTGGGGCGGCGATGCGATCCAAGAGCTCGCTTCTTGACGAGAGCTCTATTGATCCAGCCGCCGCGAATTCCGAGCTGACGTGAAAATTGCTTTTGACGACTTGAGAGGTCGTTGTCGAAGCGATGGCCGGACAGGCGGTCATAAGAAAACCACCTAGCCGGATACTTTGGCCGGCGGCCAAGGCTCCTTTGGCGAAAATAGCGTCCTTGAAGACGGGAGGAGGCATCCTTCCTATCGGTGACGGCACAGAGGAACTCTCAATGAAAGCACCAATGTCGATGTCAAAACCGGCGGATCTCGGGTAGGGGGTCCCAAACTGTGTGTCTAGGCGGATGGTAACAGGAGACAAGGGACACGACGTTTACCCAGGTTCGGGCCCTCTTGACGGAGTTAAAACCCTACGTCCTGCTTGATTGATATTGATATTGTGGATGTTTACAAGAGTGGATCAACCACGAGATCAAGGAGGCTAAACCCTAGAAGCTAGCCTATGGTATGATTGTAAGGGTTGTTGTGATTGTTGTCCTACGGACTAAAGCCATCCGGTTTATATAGACACCGGAGGGGGCTAGTGTTACATAGAGTCGGTTACAATGGTAGGAGATCTACATATCCGTATCGCCAAGCTTGCCTTCCACGCCAAGGAAAGTCCCATCCGGACACGGGGGGAACTCTTCAATCTTCTATCTTCATAGTCTTGCAGTCCGGTCGATGATGATAGTCCGGCAAACGATAGTCCGGCCGATGACGGTAGTCCGGCTATCCGGACACCCCCTAATCCGGGACTCCCTCACCCGGTATGCGGTGCATTGCGTTATAAGATCAGTCGCGATGACCCTGGTGATGTCGAGGGCGAGCGCCCCAGGAAGAAGATTCCTGCCAAGGTGATGTGGTATGCTCCTATAATACCACGGTTGAAACGTTTGTTCCAAAACAAAGAGCATGCGAAGGCGATGCGGTGGCACGTAGAAGACCGTAAGAAAGACGGAAAGTTGAGTGTACCCGCATTAATCCTTTTGGGGATCAGAGCAGCAACCATAGCACGTGGCCTGTGATTCTATGTTTGCATAACCTTCCTCCTTGGTTGTGCATGAAGCGGAAGTTCATTATGATGCCAGTGCTCATCCAAGGCCCTAAGCAACCCGGCAACGACATTGATGTGTACCTAAGGCCATTAGTTGAAGAACTCTTACAACCGTGGAATGGAACAGGTGTACGCGGCGTGGGATGAGCACATGGGGAAGAATTTGACCTAAAGGCGTTGCTGTTCGTGACCATCAATGATTGGCCTGCTCAAGAACCTTTCGTGATGCATAAACAAGGGCCGTGAATGCATGCAATCGCTTTGGATGATACCGAAAGATATATTTGAATAGTTGTAAGAAGAATGTGTACAGGACATCGCCGATTTCTTCCGAGCAGGCATCCCGTAAGAAAGAAAGGCAAGCATTTCAAAGGTGAGGCGGATCACCGGACGAAGCCTCACCACCGTACTGGTGCTGATGTACATGATATGGTCAAGGATTTGAAGGTAATCTTTGGAAAGGGTCCTGGCGAACAACCTGTTCCGAAGGATGCTGACGGACGCACACCCATGTGGAAGAAGAAATCTATATTTTGGGACCTGCCATATTGGAAAGACCTAGAGGTCCGCTCCGCAATCGACGTGATGCACGTGATTTAAGAATCTTTGCGTGACCCTGCTTGGCTTTTTGGGCGTGTATGGGAAGACAAAAGATACACCAGAGGCACGGGAGGACCAAAGCAACGTATGCACGGAAAAGGAGACATACATCGTGGTCGTGCCAGCTACGCCTTACCAAAGAAGAGAAG